>DWJN01001326.1:0-18442 GCA_018248895.1 Carystus phorcus
TTTATACTACGTAGTGATGATGAGTATTTAGCTTTAGGTACCGGGATTGCGTTGCTCCGCATATTAAAAAAAATATATAAGAATTCATTCGTTTTAATTCTGTACATTTAAGTACAGAATCAACACTTTTAAATATACGGATCCGATCGATATAACTTTCCTTCCAAAACCTTCTTCACAGAATTCTGAACAAACTTGCTAAAGACATCATTGCTCTGTCTTTCAGTGTCTATAAAGGAGAAAGAAACAAACAAACACTGTTATTTTATATGTAGATAACATGAATAAACCTTTTTTAATACCCACACCATACCTCGTGCCTACTTGTACATAGATCAAAAGGTTAATTATGTTCCTTCCACTTCCAAAGACATTTATTTAATTTTATATTCATTGCTACCAAGCAATAGCAATATGTATCATGGCAGACAAGAAATACATCAGTGCGTTGTACATAATTAACGTGTACACAAAACATACTAAGTCAAGTCGATGATGAGTTTCCTTTCATCAACACGAAATCATCATTTATCATCCTACAAAGACGCGGTTTGCTTCGTTGTTATATGCACCGCGAAGGATTGAAATAGTTCGCCTGCTTTGGTGTTCTCGGTTACTTACGATATGGGAGTCTTCGAGAGGAGACAGAATAAGCTTCTAGTTAGTTAATGACTCCACCATCTTAGATTTCTTTACCACTTACCATCACGTGAGGTTGACGTCAAGCATTAACTTATCTACACTAATATTACAAAGATGAAAACTTTGTTTGTTTGTAATGAATAGACTCAAGAACTACTGGACCGATTTTAAAAATTTTTCCACCATTCGAAAGCTACATTATCCACGAGTAACATAAGCTATATTTTATTTTGGAAAAAAATAGGGTTCCGTAAGATATTTGGATTTTTCGAACACAAGGTTTAAAAAATCAACTAGAAAATTTACTTATTTTGCGTACGCTGCCTAAACTATAAAAGATAGAAACATAAATTATTCTTATTAATTGTAGATCATATAAATATCTACAAACAAGTCCGCGTCACACTATATCTACCTATATCTGTCGAGTGAGGCACAAAAACCATTTTTTATAATTTATATGGCAAAACAACGTTTGCTGGCTCACCTTGTCTTTATTATAACTAGTAGACCCGGTGAACTTCGTATCACTTGGAACATTTGTTCCGTTTTTGTAACATTTCCCATCAATGCTCAGCTCATATTGGTCGTAGCGTTATTTTATAGCCTATAGCCTTCCTCGGTAACTGTAATATCTAACAAAAAAAGATTTTTTCAATTCGTACCAGTAGTTTTTGCGATTAGTGCGTTCAAACAAACAAACTCTTCAGCTTTATAATATTAGTATAGATTCTTCGGTTCGTGTGTTTACTGAACTCATGTTAAACGGTTGGACGGATTTTGATGTTTTTTACTCCTTTTAAATGGATTTGAGAATGGTTTGGATTCACAATTCGATACGATAGAAATGAAATATTCTTATAAGCTGTAAGATAACACGCCGGGACAATTAGTAGATATTAAAAAAATCTACATGCAAGTCTTAAAAACAGGCACAAAATTTGTAAGGTGTGCGTCTATCACCGTCTTATAGTCTGCGAGTATTAAGTGGCAACCCTGAAACAACTAAAGCAACATTGTATCGTGAGCAATAACAAAATTAGCAACACAAACAGAATGTTGCCAGTGCAAACGAACGAACTACAAATGTTTATTTACTGTGGTCTACGTATTATGATAATTATCATAACCATGTTAAAGGTGTTTTATTGTAGTCGCAATTATTTTTCATAGTACCCAACGAAACCTGTCTCAGTACCGTCACTTAAAATATTGCTATTGTTTTATATCAGGCATTTATACATTTTGTTTTTGTATATATTTGATGAATGGAAGATGACTGTGACGGAATGCTTGCGATATTGTAAAATTACTATGTGATGTATGTAAGGATAAGGTTGATTTTAGGTTTAATTTTAGAACTAATAGAATTGTTTAATTTATCATTATTATATTCTTTAATATTTTATATTTGACGTGTTGGTATTTTTGTTTTATGTATGATTTATATGATTATAAAATAGTTAGGTAATCTATTTGCGGTAATTTTCGACAGCCGTGGTAAGAATAAATAGATAAATACGAATTGACAGCTGAACAACTCATCATGGTAACTTACCTACTGTCGCCCATGGACTGATGGGTTGATCAAGAACGATGAGAAAAGAAAGTATTGAATCAGAAGCCTTGTTAACTCTTTTTTTTTAATTTATTCAATGAAATAGTACATTATCTGTGTGTCTGAATATAATAACTTTTGAATAAGAATAATCCCTTTTTCGCGGCAACGGAGCGAAGGTTAAAATAAGCTGGTTCTAAATAACTATATAGGTTTAATACACTAATGATGGGCAGTAGCAAGTATAATTACACTTGTAATTATAATGTTTCAATCTTTGGTATCGTTAATTTAATTTTTAATATACTAATAATTTGTAACTAACATACATGGATATATGTACATGTTTATACAGGAACATAAATTGCAGGAATTTAATCTCTCTTATAGCCGTATTTAATCTCTTTCTAAGTATGTTTTATTACATAAAATAGTTATTATATTATAATACCAACTTTGTCTACATTGTAGCTTTTGATTTATATATGAAATTTGAAATAAAGGTACTCGTAACCTTGCTTAAGCTTTTGAAATGACTGATCTAATTCTGTATTCAGTCTCTTTAAGTTAATTCAAATAGAAGGCGATTATTGGATTTGTTCTAATCGATTGTATTAAGTTGTTCTTTGCCTACAAGAACGTATACAAAAGCTTGATGCGAAATCGAGAAAATATTTAAGCAAAACTATGAGACAGCGTTTGTGGGTTTCCTCGCTTGTTTAATGGAACTCGTACGAATGGAAATATTCAGTTAAAGTAATTCGTATTTCGAGTAATATGTTAAGATGAATATCGTAATCACAGTTATACTGTTAGTAGGTACATATATTCTTTATGTTAGTATATTCTTTAATGACAAGAATGCTTGGGCATGCCCAATTATATCAAGCTCATGAGCTTGACATAAGTTGTAACATCTAAGTGCTGTCTGTAACTGTGAGTTGGAAAAAAAGCACATTGGGAGTTTATTGCCGCTTCTTCTACCAGGGCCACTCATCGTAGGGCTTTGCTGAAGCGATGGTGTAGTTGACTTTCGAAAAGTTTTAATAAAAGCCTACTTCGAATAAATGATTTGATTTGATTTGATTAGAATAACTTTGAGCAACATGACCGGGAAAAACAAATGAATTTCTTTAATTATTGTTACTAATTTTTTGTTCATATCCATCCACAGTTTTTCAAATATATTTGCATACGACATACCATATTACACTTGGATAAATATTTTTACATTGTTTCTAGCTCGTCTCCAACATTGCTTACCCTCATTGGTGAGTATTTCAAAGCAGCTAACTTCTCGGTTTTCTTCACAATAAAATACATAAAATTTACGCTTTAGGCTAGGTCATTTCTTTACGCATATAATTCAGCTTATAACTTAATATTCCACAACAGCACTATATTCAAGCTAAGAATATCTTTCCTCATAGATTTGCATCATGAAAAAAGTGACTTATATAAAGTAATAAATCAATATAAGATTTCCGAAATCTATCCTCGCAAAGGCTCTTTATCGACAGACGCTCCCACGCATAGCAGTTGAAAAATGACCGAGCAGCCAAGGATACATATTAACATTCCCAACAGCCTTCCGGACGAAGTAATACCGTTTCAAGAAGGCGAAATTGCCCCGCGATAAATCACTAGTGTGATCCACTTTCAAGATAAATAAAATTGAAGAAATTAATTTCACCGTCGACGGCTCGTGTCAACCCTAACTGATCGGAACAGGAGGTAGCGTGCGAGAAGAGGCTTTTTATCTATACCCTACCCTACCCTAAAAAAAATATACTAAATAAATGTTATTATACAATAAAAGACTACCTGGATTCGACGGTAATGACGACATGACTTTAAAATGAATACTAATGCAATTAACTGTAAATATTGACGAGACTATACCTCCTTCCAATTTTAGTTTTATTCAACCACCTTGTACGTAAGCATGATGAGCAGTAAATCATTATGATTATCAATATACCCTCTGACAGACTTTAGAGTTCCACACTTATAGGATGCTACGCGCGACGGGAACCTAATAATAGGCTTTTGACAGTTTCACAGGAACCTATTGCTCTAATAAGAACAAGCCCCAGACCGAGAATAAAAATTTAAACACATGATTCAAATTTCTACCTCGCTGGTAATCGAACCTAGGTCTCTTCGAACGGCGATCCGGCGTGGTGACCATTGCACCACAGGAGTCGTACATGATCGATAGATATAATGAGATATGATGATTGAATTTTTAATGAATGAGTTATAGAATGAATTAATCAATCCAAACGCTTCTAGAGACTACCATGAAGATATTGTACTCAATGCAATAATGTATTTATTTAATATGAATAAGATGTTACCATCCCAAAAACAAACCTTAATCAACCTGAGTAACAATAAATCGTTGCGAAGATCCATCTCAAATCGTTTACAATATTTAAATTCCATTAAACCCCTGCACTCACCCAGAATCAAATATCGTTTTGTAAAATCTACTTACCTACTTACCCTTACCCAATCATCTATTAAATACCCACTTATCGACGGGACTGTGATCGACAGAAGGACGTTCCAATCAGACATCAAGTCATTATTCAAACGCTGTGAACAGTTTCGCGCCATTACTCACGCAAAAGTCCAATTTTAAAAGAAAATTGTCGAAGAAAGAAACGAAAGCTTACGGATAAGTAAAAATATTGTTAGATAACAGTGAACGATTTGATGAATGGCTAAGTGTCTTGAAAATGTATATTTTTGTAGAGAAACTCTTTTAGAATCATTTATGATTTGAAAGTCGATGAAACGAAAATACCTCACGACAGAGACCAACTTATAAATGTATATGACGAAAGATTGAGATAGAATACTTTACACATTATCTTGTTTGAAATGTCCTCTTTATTAAACGCTTTGTCAATAGACAAAAGAAATATGCCATTTTTGAAGTCATAGGCTTCAAATGCGTATTTTAAAGAAGAAATTTAAACACAACTACATTTATTTTTATTAATTATAAGTTACCTTACTACCTCAAACACCAGCTATCGAAGACGGAAAAAGAATCATCCAATTGGTGCACCCATTAAAAGTAATGACGTATATGTACACTAAAAAAACGAACCACGAAGACCACGAAGGACCTTTTACAATCAGGTAGAAGACGTCCTAAAGAAAGGTCAGGTGAGAACCTTCCTCAACCGGCGAGCACATATGAAAAGAATGATGAAAGTTGAGGAAGCGAGGGAAGTATGTCAGAATCGTAGCAAATGGAAGGAAATTGTCCCTGCCTACCCCAAAGGGAAAAAGGCGTGATTATAATTATGTATGTAAAAAACGAACAAAATACAGACGAATTGACAACCTTCTCCTTTTTATGAAGTCAGTTAAAAATGAGATAAAAAAACCACAAAAAGCGTAGGTTACTTATTTACGGTTTTACTTGTACCGTATATGAACTGTATACAAACATATTTTTTTTACTTACCTGTATACACCGTGTCAAAGTACCTACCGATCAAACCCTGACCCTACTCAACGTTTTGACGATCTTATGATTTGTCATCCTGACAATGACATATTCTGCACAGCGATTGCACAATAAACTCAGACAAAGTCTTTGAAAACTGTCTGTAATATTTGTTACAAACTCTGTTAAATATTAAATAGGATATAAGGTTAAAAGTAAACAGTCACATCATTCCTTTGATAGTCAAACCAATCCTCTGATAGTCAAACCGATCCTTTGATAGTCAAACCAATCCTCTGATAGTCAAACCGATCCTTTGATAGTCAAAGTAATCCCTTTATAGTCAAATCAATCCTTTGAGAGTCAATTCAATCCTTTGATAATCAAACCCCTCCTTTCATAGTCAAGTCCTTCAATAATCAACCGATTGTCTCTTATAGTGTTTCAGGTATAATTATGTAGGTAGATAGTTTTATTATAGTATATGTAGGTAGATGGAAGGAGAATAAAGACAGTCTAAGCCAAACCGTTGTCTTATTCAGCCACGTCCATTCCCTACACATTTAACAACCAAGATTATTTCAAGATCTTTACTGCTTTGATGTTATTCATATAACCTGACCTTAAGCTAACCACTCACCGCCTACTGGCTCATTGACCCGTTCACATAAAAATTTTAAATAACTAATCCATAAAAAATAGCGTTACTCTTATCTCCATTACCTCTCTGTGTTGCATATACATACATCAATCACTTAATCAGACTTAATGGTTATAAATTAATCTAATAAGATTTCTCGACATTTATTTACAACACTCAATTTATCAGTTACCTAAACATTAGGCCGGAGGGGTAATGAAAGTGTTCTGAACATAATTAAAAGAGTTTGCAAAAAGTTTAGCGTAATTAATACATGGAACGTAGGTGAAGTAATCCATCTTAATCTGGAATGTTCTATTGTTTTCGTGTACATTGTTGGATTACAACCCATAATAATTCTGCGGCATTTTACGGCAGGAAATTAGTACAGTTTGTAGTATACTACTGATCTGGAAAGGGCAAATCCCTAAGGATTTAATTTAATTACTAACACACGACTTCGATGTAGGATCACGATGAAATATCAGACGGGGCATCAAATTAAAATTACACGCCGTGATTTTATTTGCGCAAAACCAAACCACGCCAATGAACTCTTTTTACAACTTTTTTTAGGAACCCCATATCGTATAGCTCCGAGAAAAAATCATTACCTACGCAATTTGAACGTAAACTGAAATGTTCGCATCCGATCGCCGCGATTTAAGTGACATGGATGAAGCTTCGAATTTTGACAAGTGGTATGAAAGCCAATAGACAAATGATTGACGTTCCTTTACCCTGAGCCCTTATTATGTTGAAGGCAATACCCCCACAAAGAAACTCCTGGCCACAGTCTTTATGTTGATAAATTACTGTCTGTTCTAAACCAGTAAGGCACAATGTTAACAAGATTAACCTTTTGGCGAAATTCAATAAAATCTTACTGTATCAGATAAACGAGCAATAACGGCTTAGCCGTGCACTGCGCTAGTAATACATCAATCACGGATTTACTGATAAGCAGAGATATCTTCAGTGAAGCTTCGATAAATCAGTAACATGGGTTAGTAGAAGTCGACGGGACAGGGAATAAGTTAGAGCAGAAAATTGTTTACTTATTTTTGCGTAAATGTAATTATATATACATATCTATCATACAAGAATGAAATTATTCTATGTTGATTTTTACAAACACTGTTCAAAAAGAATATATCCACTGTGAAGATCGAAAGTAGTTACTACATAAGGATGTCAAAGTCATGTTCAAGTAGGCTAATCTAAAATAGCTCATGAAGCAAATGGGAGGTAGCTAGGCATATGGGTTTCGTGGACAGATAATCCCAATAAATAAATAACGGGACACACTTAAAGCCCCACACTAGGATACTCCGTGCCGTGGGTGCCATGAACAACACACAAAGACAATTACACACACACCCAGACTGAGAACAGAAATTTAAAGTCATCATTCAAATTTCTACCTCACCTGGAATCCCTTCGAACGGCGGTCCGCCGTGGTGATGGCGCCAAGTGGGGCGTCAATATAATTATGATATTAATGATTTAATAATAATTATTATTGTATTCCTTATACAAAGCCCTACTAGCAGCTTTTGTTGCTTCTTACAAAATCCTGGTCTAACGATAAGAGACTGGGGTCCACATTTAGGCTGCCCCAATACAGAGAATAATCTATTCAAATCAACACGGATATTAAAATTGGTGTAGCTATACTAAATAGAATGGTAAGATTATCATAACAGTTATTTTGGAATTGGATTGTAATAATTTTGTTACAATTAAATTTCCAGAAACCCAATGGATATTTGTTTTTATACAAATCCAGCGATTTACTCTCCGTCAATTCCCCGGGTTTTAAAATAATTATGTAAATTGATGTTCGCTTAGAAAACAATTTTGTATCAATTACAATAAAAATATGATAACATTTCTATAGAAATTGTTGAAGCAATTTAGGTAACAATTTTGAATAAAATAAGTTCTATTTGTAAATTTAAGAGACTGAAAATAGTTCTGAATAAATTGCCTAAAGTTCAAAACTTATTATTTAACTATTGGTAGCATTTAAATACATTTCTCGCTACTAAAGAAATGTTAAATGTTTGTTATTTTATACAATCTCCTAATTGATTGTATATTTTTAGACACATTCCATAAACGTAAATTATTATATTAAATATTAATATTATATAGTTATTAATTTCACAAAAAGTATTGTTAATTTCTAGCCACAATTGTGGCATAATCGTTATTAAAACTTATTCCGTATAAAACAATATTCCTTTTATATACCGATTGGTTAAATTCTCGAATTTCTTTCATTAAGTTCATATAATATATTAACACTTATAAATGTAAATGTTCGTTAATTAGGTCCACAAAAGATAATAAGTCGTTTCGTCGTGATTTTTTTAATCCTTCTTAAGGAACTCCCACGACACAAGAACTTTAGATAAGATTCGAGATTAATTAACACTGGTCATGGCTTTTTTGTTCCATGAGGTAAAATATAATTTTATTTCCAAAAAACCATACAAACCTTCGCTTTCGAACCGACGCCCTTAGATATTCTTATCTTAATCTTAATATATATAAAGTAAGATTCTAACAAATGGCGGAGTAAGTCTGCTAAATTGAGTATGTAAACCTTAGTCACAGCAACGCGTGGCCGAGTATGTTAGGTTATATTGTTGCAGAACAACGTCTGCTGGGTCAACTAGTTTCTATATATAATTCTTCTGTTCGTGTATCACTGACCTCTTAAACGGTTTATAGTATGAAATAGTATAAAAAATAGCATTTGGAAAAAAACACGTTCTTATTGAAAAGACCGTGATAATAATATGGAGATTATAATAATGTAATAACTAAAGTTATCATGCTTTTTCAGAGCGCAGAGACGAAATATTACAAGTAACTTTCGACGGGATTCAACAACATTAATTTTGTGACAGTTCAAATTAGCGCGAAAGTGGATTAGCGTACGTCACTGAACTTGCAATGACGTTCCGGATTTAATTTTAATCCGAAAGCGTGTGGATGTTAGCGTATTGGGCCTTAACAATACTAAAAATCGTTACAATACATGTTAAGTTTAATAACACTACATTCATAGCCCTACACTAGAATTCCCTTTGTAGACATGGACAACACACTAAAATAAGGATACCCACCCAGACCGAAAACAGAAATTTAAATTCATCATTCAAATTCCTGTTTCGCTGGGAATCAAACCTAGGACCATTCGTCAGACGTAGTGACTATTGCGTCACGCAAGTCATAAATTATGAATTAATATTCATAATGACGTTACAATAACAATCTTTCCTATTGAAATAATTGTAAATATTATAATATTAATATTGTCGCGTAGGCCATAATCCGTCACGTGTGTATTTAAAGTAATGGCATAAAAAGAATAAAAATTAAAATTGAAAGGAACTTTCTAGAAGGATCCGGACTAAATAAAAAAAGAAAGAAAATACGGGACAGAGAATGTTTAAGTGTTGTGTGTGTGTCACGTTCGTGACACCCTATATTAAACCATAAATTTATCCATTTTAATATTATAAACATACATATATAATTGTAAATATAATATGTTTTCAATTACAGGCTTAACTCAGTTCATCTGTTCCGATCGACGTAAATCGCCTGACTATAAGCGATTCCAGAAGAAATTTTAATATACATATAAACATTCCCAATTAACCTAATAGTTAGTGATAATAACAACCTCTTATCATAGTGAATACCATTACGGATATACCGAGCTCAATGACGATCATAGCACGACTAAATAGATGAGCAAGTTATTCCGAACGCCCGCAGGCGTCAATTGCAGTAACTTTGAGAGTGGATGCGGAACTAAATTAGCAAAGTAATCTTGCATTAACAACTTTATACCAATATTTATACATAGAATAAATACTAGACCTCATGAATTATTTAACTGTAAACTAGATTAAATAATAGGCAATATCAGATGTAAACATTCGAAAAACAATTTGTTAACAAAATTATTATTTAGTTTTGGAAAGATGTGGCAGATATGATATAATGAAATTTATTTTCTACTAGGTGTGCCAGCAAACGTTGTTTTGTCATATAAATTATGATTTTTTACACCTTGTGTGCAAAAACCCTATTTTTCCAAAATAAAATATAGCTTATGTTACTCGTGGATAATGTAGCTTTGGAATGGTGAAAGATTTTTTAAAGTCAGTCCAGTAGTTTTTGAACCTATTCATTACAACTAAACAAATAAAGTTTTCCTCTTTATAATATTAGTGTTAATTAAGTGATACTAACAACTTCGTTTTGCCTAACAGTCAATGAATAATTGATATAAATTGAAACAACTTCTTTTTTGTTAACAAATTTAAATAAGAAAATCGCTTCCTAATCATTTTCTTGCCACACCTACTACGTATAACTTCTATAGTTTTCTTCTAGAAGGAACGCGGCTATATGCTGATTACACACAAATTTCATTTCCATTAATTAAAACGTCGCTTAACAATACCTGTTTGTCCGTGAAAATTTGAAATATTCATTAAAAAAATTCCGCAAGATTTTCCCGCGCCTGTTTTCAATATGGCGGAGTTAATTAAAAAGTTAAGCGACTATCTGCACTGGCAGGTAGGTACTCGATAGCGGGAGGCGAAAAAAATCTCTTCACAAAGTAGGCTGGTGACAGGTTTATTAGCACTTATTACATTACAAAGGCTGTTCAAGAAAAAAGTATTATAAGAGGATTTGCAATCTTAATTATGTAATGTAAAATTATTCCTAGAGATTGATAGAACATTACGTCGTCGCCATCGTTAAGCAAAGAAATTAATATTAATATTTGCCTAACGATGAAACGTCTGCTGAATTTCTTAATTGGTTTGTCCTTGAGATATCTGTACAGAATATCACTGCTTCAAAGTATTGTTCTTGAGGTCTGCTCACCGCAATCAATACTGAAAAAATGCTGGAGTTTCTCAGGGATCTACTCTAGCACCATATTTGTTTCTGCCGAACATTGTTCCGTTCATAACCGGTATCTTTGTGTACGCAAACAATACCATAACTGTAGAAAGATAATCGACGAATATTCGATCGTAATGAGATCATAATATAGACCAATAGAGAGATAAATGACATGCATCTCACGCAAACTCTCACAGTCTCTGAATGTAGTCAACTTTAGCCTTACACAGAATATTAATTTTTGTGTGAAATTGTATTGTCACATTTGGACTGGTGCTGCCAAGTGTCATGTACCAGCTTTAAATTCGTTACAGAAGGCAAGGAAACTTATTGGTATCCTGGATTCGATTGAGGCCAATTTATAAAGCCTCGAGCACAGACATCCATGTCCTTGCATCATTTTCCTCACTACTGAAAGCCTTGATCCCCTCTAACCAAAGATATAGGGACATTGTTTCCCATCTAATGATCCAATGTATAACCAGTATACACCACCTATTAATTATACATGTTACAACCATGTTTAGACAACTATGTTTACTTGGTCATTCATTAGATGTATGTACCTTAGGCGTGAAAAAGGGTTGCAAGCGTCGACAATCCACAAACCCATGTTATGGAAGTCTACAAAAAAGCTTTATTAGAAAACTGAGCTTATAGTCTTGGTCTTGCCGTTAAGATGTTTATTATTATTAATTAGTGTTAACTTATCTCAATTTAAAAAGTATGCTGTACTAAAAATTATAAAAATACCATATATTTTCCTTTCGCTATTGCATGCATGACTATAAAACAACTTGTGTATAACGGCCTGTGTATAGAAATGCATCCTTTCAATCTTTCGACTTTAAAATAATACCAGTTCGAACAACACTTTACTGGATATAAGATAAATGACCAGCAGCGACCGCTACGAACCGCAGAGATCCAATGAAGGAGTTAATTTTATCCCGCACCATCAATCTCTCTCGATCGACTCTCATTCCCTTCCTTCCCCTGTCGTCCTTCACAGTGCCTTCACAAAGGCCAATTGGTTAATAAACCAAAGTTATAATGACAACGTTTTTTTCTTTAATTGCATTGGCGAATAGATTTTATTCGTATAGCCCTAAAGTTTAGCTTTCATTGCGACCTAAGCAATATTGAGAACAATTTTAACCAAGGATGCGGTTTGTTTTCTATTGGCACGCTTTACACTGACTTAACTTGTTTCAATCCTGAAAAGTACACTAAAGAGCACAGGTCAACCCTCGCTGTTTGAAGAGCTAGACCGCGAATCGCTTTCACAACGCTGCTCTATAGAGCGAATTGGTAGAGCATTAGAGGACCTCAATTGTCGGAAGTTTTTAACCTGAAAGCTTCTGTCATTACTTAACGACTTCTGTGTAAAGACAAAAAGTGATATTGATGGCTCCTCGGCAAAGATGATATATGCTCCCGCTTATAACAGAGTTTAGATCAAATTACTGAATATAGGACGCGAATGTAACCTAAGTTTTGTTTGGTAAATAGCGGACAAACGGGCCGATAAGGCATTAAATGGTAAGTAGTCATTGGAGACCATAATCATTAGTAACACCAAATGTATTACCGGTACTTTTGCTCCAAAGGACAAAGAAAATAAAGAAAGTCTCAGAGGTAGAACATGATGAGGCGTTTGGCGGCTGACTCAAACAAAATGACAGTAACTTTTCAGGCGACCTTAATGGAAAGATAATGGAATAATAAAAGTAATAATATTAATGGTTTAATAAATCCCCAAGCTACCTCATCTTAATTTATTTCATAATATTTCGCGACTTCACAACCAATGACAGACACGTAGGTCAAAAATAAACTAAAACTAAAAACCCAACTAAATCCTCCGCTATTCCATGTTAAGTGACATTTACTTTGTAGTCGGACGTTTAAAATGCAAAACGCTAACCGTACAGAACATAAACTGCGCCGAGCTAATAGGATTAAGTCTTTTACCGTTTCTGTAAGCAACGTATAAGCAAATAGCTGGTTTGGTGAAAACGGGAAACCAGAAAGGCGATTATAGCTTTTGTACTCATTTTTCATTTTACTCAGTAAAGGCGCGAGTTCTAAAAATAAATAAATCCCGTAAGTATA
This sequence comes from Carystus phorcus, assembly GCA_018248895.1. Classification (NCBI taxonomy): domain Eukaryota; kingdom Metazoa; phylum Arthropoda; class Insecta; order Lepidoptera; family Hesperiidae; genus Carystus; species Carystus phorcus. The sequence continues at coordinate 13,363 of DWJN01001326.1, forward strand.
CATTTTACCTATTTGAATATTAAATAAGTAATAATGAATAAGGGGGTTAATGACAATAAAACACGATTGACAATCAATTCATCCATCCATTAGTTGAATTGCCATAACCTAGTAAATGATAATTCATGCATGATGAATAATAAATAATGGACGTTCATTAATTAATAAAATATTAAGTCATCATCAAATTAAAACAAATATACATTCCACCTCGTCCAGAAGAAATGGAACTCCCACTATTTTATGTTTATAATATGAATAAGTAGATGAGCTGCTTGATAATAAATGGTCATATTCGTCCATTGTTTCCGACACAGTGTTTTCAGGAGGTGTTGAATAATAATTTTATGTTGGGTTCTAATACTTTAAATGAGGGCAATGACATTGCAGCGACCGCACTACATGTCAAACAATGACGTCATGACAGGCCTGAATCACGTTATCGAAGTTATCTACAACGCTTGTATATACATATTCAAATTTCAAAAATCAACAGTCGGAGTTCGGCCGCTCCCCAGGCACAACACATCGCCTGGCGAGAGATCACCCTTTGTCAAAACATTAATAGTACAAAGAGTAATGCTGTTCCTATGAGTACCGAAAGTAAAGACGCGTTATACAATTGATATTGTTAATTAGGTATTATGCATTTTAGTATTTTAAATCTGCACCTATCACGGCAGACTACTGCGTACAGATTAAAGGATTTCACAGACTCGTAAGTGGCTGCGACATTACGTTAAGTCTCAACACCCATGAACACGTAAACATTTCATGGCCCGTTTTAAAACAGTAACTTGCCTGACGCTTAAAATAAGCCTACTGTCATGAATAAGTTTTAAACTGGGTGGTACAGAGCACAACTACGCGACGCCTAGCGGATAACCTTGACTGCTGTTCATCAGGATATACAACAACTACGAAGGTTTCAATCACAATGGATGATGCTATTTATACTCAAAATACTATCTTTAGATGACGCTTAAAAATCTTAATATATATAAAGTACGTGTCACAGTGTTTGTCCGCTATGGATTCCTAAACTACTTAACCGATTTTAATCAAATTTAGTACACCGTATCGAGTTTGATCCAACTTAAAAGATAAGATAAATTGCATCTCAATTTATAATCACATAATTATTTTATTGCAAATTAATTGTTTAATATAAGACTCTGACAGACAGCGGAGTAAGATAATTAATTGACAAAATTTAGTTATTGCAAATTGTTTTAGTTCTATAAGGTTTTAACAGATGGCAGTGTTAGTAATATTAATTGACAAAATTGAGTAATTGCAAATTACTTTAGTTCCATAAGGTTTAACAGATGGCGATGTCAGATAAAATTTATTGACAAAATTGAGTAATTGCAAATTATTTTAGTTCCATAAGGTTTTAACAGATGGCGGAGTAAGTCTGCTAAAGTATGTAAACCCTAGTCACAGCAACGCGTGGCCGGGTCTGTTAGGTTATATTGTTGCAAAACAACGTCTGCTGGGTCAACTAGTTAATTAATATTTTTATTAGTATTAATTTCTCTCTGTGAAGCCTGTTTGGTTAGGTACCAATCTATTACTTGTGTCAACCGTCAAACAATTTGCCTCTTTTTATGTACCGTTCTAATGGTATGTGAAATCCAATCAACACTTTCTCAGAAATCTATTATTAATGTCCATATAATTTTATGCACTCTCTGTTCTATAGCAAAAGACCTCAATTTAGCAGTTAACGTATGTAATATCAATTCACATTAATTTATAATCCTAAAATAAAGCGTCCTATGTGTTGGGTTTTTTCCAGCAATAAATGCGACTCCTGAAATTTTTATTCACTGCTAATTTAGAAACTTGCTAATTATGTTATAAAACAAGTTTAACGTAAATCCATTCATTTCTGTTCTAAGCAAATTACCTCAAAAGACCCGTCTACTTCTGCTACTACATCAGTTCTTTTGCCACCTGCAACCATTTAAAAGAATTGACCACATACCTAACTATCTCCTACCGTTAACGCACCAAACAAACATTACAATACCCGCAAAAGATGAAAGAAAACCAACAAAATCGTTCAGTTTGACATCCTAAAATGATAACAGCTCGTAAAAAGTTACAAAGAGCTCCATCCTACACTCAAAGGAAGATCATTTTAAACTACAATCCTGTCGGGACCTGTTGTGCCATCGGAAGACATGTCACTGCGAGTGATACGTCAAACAAGTGCCGTAAATATCGCGACGAACAAAGGACTGCGAAAGTATTGATTTAGTGATGTGACGCAACATTTATAGGATATCGATAAAAATTTAACAAGACAATTAAATAAGCGTCACGCTTCCTACTCCCAGCTTAAAGTTCCCTGTGTGGTGAGAATTTAATACAGAAACAGTTAAGACCCAATTCAAATTAAAATTCAAATCATTTGTCTCATGAAGGTATTTATGAACTATGTCGCATTCACTTTTTCGAAAAGAAGCCTTATAAAGAAGAAACGGCGAAAGTAAATACAATAACAAGCACCACCTTGGAACATCAGCAATCCAAAAGGCATCAAGCGTTGTCGGCACAGAAGAATAGAGTAGAAAGAAAATTAGAACTGACTTGCAAGTCCTCAGCCAGCTAAACACGACATGTAGTCATTCAAGCAAGAGGTCAATAGCTAAACAAACTACACGGAGAGTTAATAAAATAAATGACTTAATAATAATATTGATAATATAATTTTTACATGAAGTTCTACCACCAAATAGTTAATAACATAGTTTCAAAATCCTGTCAACTTTAAACGGATCATTGCACAGTTTTATTGCGTCAATTATAAAAATACCATGATAAAAAATGTTTTCAACTTAATAGGATTACAAATGTAGCTCTCTTTATGACAGACACATCTAGTTAATTACTAAACCGTTATAAGCGTCAAGGCAAAACGACTTTTTCATAGCGGTGACTCCAGTCATTTTAACCGAATAACGTTTCGTGCGAAGACATTTAACTAAATAGCGCGTTAACTATTTACCTGGAACTACGGTGTGATAAAACTGTCAACGTGAAATGAGTAATTTGTTTAGTAAAAAATATAATAAACTGTTCATGGATTTATCTTTACCATGGTTATAGTCATTACTCAAAATTAATTTTTTCCTAATCATCAGAGACCATGAAGTCTTAACTTATTTTAAGTTAACGTTATTCTAATCTGCTTATTACAATTCAAGATCTGAAATTCAGACTCGTGTGATGCGGGAGTTTTAACCACACATAATTTATCCACTTTATAGGCGTATTAAATACGTACTGTTTTGGTATCTTATGTGTGATCGTACTGTTATAAATAATGTTAGGTGGCGTTGTAATCTTAATATATATAAAGTACGAGTCACAGTGTTTGTCCACCTTGGAATCCTAAACTACTTAACCTATATTAATCAAAATTTTGCACACCGTGTGCAGTTTGATCCAACTTAAAAGATAAGATAGCTTACATCTCAATTTATAGTCGCAGTATTATTTTATTGTAAATTATTTGTATAATATCTTACAAAGGATTAGCTCCATAAGATTCTATCAGATGGCGGTGTAATCAATCGGCTAAATTGAGTATGTAAACGTTAGTCACAGCAGCGCGTAGCCCGGTCTACTAGTAGTTACATAATAATAAAATCCATATACAACGTTTCCATAATAAACGGTAAATAAAAGTATACACTTATCGACAAAACCAATAAGGCGCAGCATCCCTAGCAGTAAAATATCGGGGCATAACACAAAAGGATCCTTTTGTGAGGATGTAAGCAAAAAAGGGGCTTTACAAAAGGCTCCAAATGGGCCGATGGTATTAGAGGCCCACCGCCCCACGGCACCGTTAATTGCTACCTCTGTTGATTGCGTGTTAAAATCGCGTACGTTTTTGACAGATTTTAAATTGCGACAATTTTTTCCACGGCTCCAAATCCGTTTTAGGGTACACGCGTGTATTGTTCTTCCCTTTGTTGCCGCTAGTTGGCGTTGTCATCGCACTGGACTAATAGAGCAATTTCATGTCGAAATATAAACACACTTTTAACTGGTATTACCCTACTAAATTTCAAAATGGAATCAGTATAATAACTCTTGGGTGAATTTTTACCAGTATAATTTTTCCAAAAAAATGAACAATTACAATCATTATGACAATATGACGAAAAGTGGAATGAAAAAATGTATTCTAATTTTTGGGGATACTTATTATTTATAGGGTGATAAAACAATTTTCTGTGCTTCAGAGGGCACGTTAAGCTGTCAGTGTCGGTTGTTATCGTAGATAGCAGTCGTTAAATCATATTGGACGCGTTCAGGCGTCTTAAAAACTTTCGAAACTTGAGTTTCACAGTGTAGCAGCATGGTGGAGTAAGCTCTAGGCCTCCTCAGTAATGAGGAAAGACCTACCAGCAAGTTTGACTACATACGAAGGAATTATTTCTTTATTATTAATTACTAGTTAATGCTTAACCAGTGCTTGGTGGTAAGCGGTGTTACAGTCTTACGGTTGTAAAGCGCATTAACTTAGTAAATGCCTATTCACTTTTAACTTGAAACACCCACATTATAATAATAATATAATAATGACACGACATCATCGAATGAAGAAACATTGTCATTACCATATGGTACTCGAAGCTACAAATAAACCATCGTGTATTAAACAAGTAAACAAACACTAAACCGCATTTTATACACGATCATACCACAATTACTATTGACGTTGAATGGTTGTCGCAAATTACATAATTCCACGACAACCGACAACACACATCTTCACAAAGACACGACCTACAATAAACTATCGTATGATACGATACAAGGCAGAAGAATACAGCGATATAACAAGCACCAGCCATATTGAAAGGTGATTTTTATTTCTTAAATTCAAAAGTATTTAATTATAAGATAATATTTAATAAGGATGTAGCGCTCATAGCCCGGCGGGTCGCGTCGACCCTAAGCGATCGACAGAGTTAAGCAATTGCGGGCGCGGTCGGTACCTGGATGGGTGACCGCTAGTGGCAAAAATTTCTTGAGCGTTTCCGTGCTTCGGAGGGCA
>DWJN01001327.1:0-18435 GCA_018248895.1 Carystus phorcus
AACGATTTTTAACCTGGCCCCTTTAAGTAAATGCGTGTGGCTCATATGTTGTCCCCCATGGCGTTTAACGTGTTAATGTTAGTTTATAGCAGTTTCAGGTTATTGTAAGCATAATAAACGATCTAAGTACCTATACAAATAAATATCAGCTGGGTTTCCGAAGTTGAGATACAATGCTTTTTACGTTAATAGTCACCAACTTATTCAAGTGACTCATTCGCCACGAATCTGCTGAGACTAAGATGCGAGCGGAAAAATCGCATTACTGATTCTCCCACACCATCCCTTTATAATTTTAGGGTTGGCAGTTAACAAGATACAATTTCTCTTAATCTACTGATTGATGACAAGTACTTGAAAGTGAGCGAAGTGCAGAGCGAGGTGGCCACGCTCATGAGCGCGCGTCGATCGGCCTCGTAGGGCGCGGCGCACACCTTGCCGACGCGGCCGCGCTCCGCCCACACGGCGTACCCCGCGCGACTCCGCACCGCGCCCAACGTCGTCTCGCTGCTCTCTCGTTTCCATGATGCCAGTGAGCGGGTTATCCAAACTGTGAAAAAACGAGATGATATGAAAAAACGGTACCTAACAAGAAAAAATAAAAACCAAAAACTATGTTTTCATAGGTAAGGTACTAATAAATTCAACGATGTTCATCTAGATAAGAATTTTATGATAGCGCATAAATAGGTACCTAATCATCTCGTAAGATGATATTCAGTTACTAACTCTAATTAAATAAATAAATAACGCCACGCACTAGCATAGCCCCACACTAGGATACCCGGTGACATGGGTGCCACGGACAACACAGAAAAACATTTACACACACCCAGACCGAGAACAGACATTTAAACTCATCATTAAAATTTCGACCTCTCTGTGAATCGAACCCAGGACCCTTCGAACGGCGGTCCGGCGTGGTCACCATTAACCATGCGGGTCGTCATAACAATATACCTAGTAGCTGATATTTAGGTCAAAATAAAATAAAATTATAAAATGGTCATTTCAGCATTTTTAATATCTCAAAACTCAAAAGATCATCGTTATCAAAACATAAAGAAAAATAAACCTTAAATTTTAATGCTTTAATTACATTTGTTAAGTGAGTAGATTTTAATGTTTTAAGTAAATTTTATTGCATATTAGCGTTGGCTTTTTTAGTCTACATCACAACCGGTGGTGACGCGTGTTTAATTCGTCGTGTATTTGGTGACTTCGTTCAGAATGAGTGAGAAATCGAATATTGTCGGTGTTACTCACGACATCCAGCTTCGTCGCTGCCATCAGCGCAGTCAGGGGTTCCGTCACACCGGAGATGTGGCGGCAGACAGCGCGGCTGCAGGGCGCACCGCAGAGCGCCCGCGCCCGCCGTTGCGCAGTGTGCACACTCGCGCTCGTCGGCCGCGTCAGCGCAGTCAGGAACGCCGTCACAAGAACGACGCGATAATGCCAGCCGCTGTAAAGAGCCGCTGCAGTCTGCAACGAGATACAAATATCATGTACCAGCGCAGTTAAAAAAATATGCTACGTAACCAGTATAATATGAGTGTACAAAAAAAACTTTCAGCAACAATTTTTTCATCTAAATTATCTGGCCTGAAATTAGTTGAATCATAAATTCGATTTTGAAAATTTAATTGCGTCGAAAGCATGTTGGCAATTAGGCACATACATTTTACTTTATTACAAGGCTCGGATTGTCAAGATGTGTCATTAAAATCACCAACATACCTGGTTCGGGAGAACATGATCCTGGTCCGAAGTAGTCCGGGAAGCGTGCGCAGTCGAAGTGCGGCCGCAGCCGGTCGGGCAGGCGCGCGCCACAGCCGGAGTGGAAGGCGCGACAGTAAGCGCGACACGGATGCACCATCCTTCCATCTAAGCATCGAGGTTGCAACATCTGGCACACGAAGTCCTGGAATGAAACACCTATTTATATTAAATTCTCTCGTTAAACTGTACGTGGCGAGAATATTTTTGCAGACCAAATTCTCCCAATATTTTTTTAGGTTTACATTGAAAAGTAAATGAATATATATATAATCCCGATGTGAAAAGATTCATGTGGTGGTACATTTAATTCAGAATATTTATACTGCATGTCGGTAGTAAGACAGAGTGAATAACTCATGGTGTGATAGGCTTCTAAGTATAACAATACACTAATATCGGTAATGTGTTTAATGAAAGTTTCATAGAAAGCACCAACGCAGATGGAAGTCTATCGGTAAGACGTAGGGCGCATAAATTTTAATTGCCGCTGACAGTTATGGACCTAATGTTCAGGTTACAACGCGGATACTAAGCAACTCCAAGCAAAGCCCGGTCACGCAGATTAGTTTTTCTTCTATCTAGTCTTTGTTAGTGGTTGAATACATTTTAAACGACTTGGGGAAATTTTCTCGAAATCGGATCAGTTAAAAAGAACATCTAAATTTATCCTTAACCCTTGTTGTGGCCACATACCGCGACTACACGATACACCATAGCAAATATTTCACTTTCCATGAAGACTTAGTTGTAGGCAAGTGCTAGTAAGAAGTAACGATAACAATAATATAATCCTACTTACTTGCGCAAGATGGGAACATTCTGCGTCAAGCAGTTCCCTGAATGCTACAAGATCTCGCATCAATGCATCCTTTGAAGAATGACCCACTAGATTGGGATATGTCGTGAAGTTGTACGGCAGATGTGAACACAGCTGCAAGGTTAATGGCGAACATTCACGTAGCTCCTCGACAACGTCCAATGTGATTGCTTCCGTGGTCGGTACATCTGTTGCAGTCGTGTCGCCCTCCTTTAACGCTTGAGAAGATATTGCGGAATTTTCCTGGAATAAAAGATGGTTTATTTGTAAATAATTCAAGACAAGCTATAATTTTTCTAAAAGGTACGTAATACAGATTGGATTACTGTTATACATTCTAGTAATAATTGATATCGTTAACTATAATATCTATTGTTAATAATATTTACCTACGTCACATTAAACTCAAATAAATTAGTATTATTACCTGAGTTAAGGATTTAGATATTCCTTAAACATCGTAATACGTAATTACAACTGAATCCTAAACTATAGAATAAATTAAAGTAACTTAAATAAATTATAACCTACTTCGGCGAAGGAACGCAGTGTGAGGAATCCAGCGTACATAGAAATTTCCATAATGAGCACAGTTGTCTATAATCCGTAAATAGGCGTACCTAAGGTCAGCGAGGCAAATGCTTCAAAACATCTGTCTCTTAGTGAGAGGAATCACGAGCCCAGTAGTGAGACTTAGAGAGAAGAACTTACTTCAATGTGAAGTGTTTCAGGCAACACATCGACGTATTTGAAGAAAGCCGTTGGAATCCGCAGCTCCCGCGCCATCACCGCCGTCACCTCGGCCGTGCTTACCGCTGTGAAGATCGGCTCGAACGACACCTCGAAATGTACCCGGGTGCCTTCATCTACGCTGCAATCATTACAATGATAACATCATTTATAGACTTTTGCAATCACCTAAATAAGTAACGACAGCTATTTATTTATATGGTATGTGTAATATGATTCATTTCACAAAACAAGAAAGAAAGTACCTGTTGACCCTCTAAAGGGGCCCCCCTTTAATGATTAATATCAATAATATTGGTAATGTGATCGTAACCTATCCTTTAGAAATTAATTTTGTGACGAGTTATTATTTTATAAACTTTAAGGTCGTAGAATAGATTCTCAATGGCAAATTAATTATAACCGTAACTGGAACAGATCAGTATGCTCAGAAAATTAGAAATGTATCGTGATCAATTTAGCCTGACTCACAAGCCACACGAAATGTTGTAAACGAAACCTGGTATCTAAAAACCGAATGGGTCTAAAAACGCCATAACGACCGAGGTGCAATACAATGAGTTGTATGATATCGAGACGGGAAAGTTATTGCGTGTTGAGATTTCTAAGCTTTGAACTTTCTATGCCGTGCGTGTTGTTAAACCACATTCAAGTTCACTGCGGCCCTTTCTTTTTATGAACTGAATTCAAATCAACCCATCTGTAAAAGGTAAAATGAAGTAGCGCCTTGCACTGCATTCAAAGGCTCGCTTGTGAAGTACGAGTATGTACGTAGTGTATATTGGTTTCTGGGCCACATGCGAGCACAAATTGCGTTTAGATCCGTTTGGTGCCGTGTTCTGTGTTAAGTATCGATATAAAACGGGTCTACTGAGAAATTCTTGAAAGTACTAAAAGTTAATGTCTCTTGTTTTATATATGTATATCTTATCTTTAACTAACTATAAGATGGGACTTACTTACGAATTGTTCAAATATAGTTACTCAAAGTAATATTGTAATGTAACAATTTTTATTTTTATCGAGACGGAGGTATGTATATAAAACAGAAGAGGTGATACTGCGATCATTTATATTAGTTTGTCTATGACAACTTTCCATATATTATCACACATAAAAGTTTGACGGGAAGTTACTAGGATGATATAAAAAAATCTCAAACCATTAGTTAGAAAATAAAATGTATCTAAGGGAAAATTTGTTAATTTTACAATAATTAACTGCACGTACCAAATTGTCAAATGGTTGCAACGATCGAACTTATTGTATTGATAAGAACCGATTGCAATCAAAACTGAACTACTTCATTTAGTTGATGCCTTTCACTATAGATAATATTGAACTATTTGCGTCACCAGACCTAATAATTAAGCATGTTTTATATTTTTTTCTAACTATAGGGAATAAATCGAAACCTTTTGCGTTTCTGTGACACGCTTCATCTCAGATTTTATAACACCGGGAAAGCTAACTTTCTCCATAAGACAGTGAGAAATATTACGCAGTAATAGCTATGTACACATAATGTGTTGTATTATATAATTCGTAATGGATTTAATTACCTGTTGGATAATTACTTTTTACATATCACGACCGACGTATACATATATAAGTTATTATTTAATAACACTTATATTTAAGTAACAGCTCGTGCTTTTTTAAAGTAAGTAGGGATAAATGTACATTTATTTCAATTTTGGAATTCTTATACTGTGATATTCAGGTGCTAAATATTTTTTTTTTTTAATTAAATCTAGCATAGTTTTAAACGACTAAAACTTTGCAGAAAACACAAACAATGTTTTGTTAGGTTGGATAAACTTAATTAAATCTTGCTCAAGACATTCTAAGTGAGAATAAAATTACGTGACGAATGAGTTGCCAGATTGTATAACGTAATGAATTTACAACTGACTTTGTATATGAAACAAGAACTGAGTACCATTTTACAAAATCGTACTGTCAAAGTATTGTGCTTCTTATTCATATGCGCAAAGTAAAGACATATAACCAATTACCATTGAGGTTTAGCAATTAATGAAGTTGGCGTGAGCTTGATGGCCCACGAATCAATCATTTAAGTAGTAAGTATGAGAAACGTGACAATATTTTCACACGGTGTTTTTAGTGACGCTTGCTTATATAGGTACATTTGCTGTCATTATTATGTATTGTATACATTACGTTCTAAGTTTCAGATCTCTTTTTTATTGTTTAAGTCTGATAGTGATGTGGGGAAAATAAATAAAAAAATATTAATTATTTCTCCTATGTATACCTAGGTAGGTGATCTTTAATCTATTTAAAGTGGAAATAAATACTTTGTTACTATTTACTGCTTTTGTACCTAGTAATAATATATATATCTTTGATGATCTTAATCTTTAATCAGAAACGAATTTTAAGCAACTTTGTTCCGACTACAAAAATATTTATTAAGTCGAATACAGTCTAAACGTGACTTATAAATTCTCTTTCGTTTTTCTGCAGTCTGAAGTGAAAGCGACAGTAAGCTCTATTTTTTTTATTAATGATGTCATACTCGCACATTTATGTAGTGCGCTAATGTCGGTCAGAGTAGCATATTTTTAATTCGACAGTCATTCACATGTAAGGCCGTTAAAAGGAAACGTAAGACATTTTTGGGATAGCATTTTTAAATAAGAATGTTGATAAAAATAACCTAAGTTCAACATGAACTTATGGTCACCACCAACTATTTAACCAGTCTGTAGTCATTTAAATCTAGACCAACATCTTTGGTAATTTCAGTACTCGTACCAGTATTAAGCAATAATAATTCTAAGTTTATTGTGTATGAATCTGACATTTTAATATGACTGTGATTGTATAGAATTTCCGCCCTTGTTCAAATACTATTCTTCATAGTACTGAAAGTGCTGTCTATATATTTCTATTTAAATTAATTTTTTCATTGTAACATCAAATTAAAAATATAAAGTATTACATCAAATGTACACGTGATTTTACTTTTAATTTTTTATCAATTATAATAATTTAACATCAGCTGCTATTAGACACCGAACTCTGAATTTGGCATCACTAGGTTTTTAGCTGGCGAGTAGAGATAGACATGCTTCTTGAAGATCCCTTTAAGATAATATTGTAAGAATACGATGATAGTAGTTGACTCCAAAGTATACACGTACCTATGTAGAAGGAACAGTAGTGTAAACTTTACCATGATCGTATGCTAGGTATCGATATGGTTGGGTATTGCCAATATGCCTTTCTTGTGTTTCTTGAATATGTTGTAAATTTATTGAACTTACCTTTAAGGATAAAATTTACTTAAAAATAATCTCTCTACGCTCTAGAGCTGTACAAGATTACAATAGTAATACAAAACAATGAGGTATTTATTTGCATGCGGAATGTTGTTATGAATACATTACATATCGTTTTAATAGCTTCATTGTGCGTATCGTGTCATTCTCACATCAACACGGTACTGCCAACGTCCTACTACGGTAAAAATATTTTATACCTAAATTTCTTATCAAATTCTTAGATGAAGCAGTATTTACACATAACATAAATATAAAACAACTATTTCAAAACCAATTAAAAATGTAATATCGAGGGACTAAATGGATTTATTGAACATCGACACCACTCATTATTTTGAGAAAAAACCTAGTATAGACTTAGGTATGTACGTAACAAACATTATTTCAATTGGTTTCCCTACCTCGCCTTAACGGGTAATAAAATACCCTGACCGTAAGATTCAGGTTAAACACCCAAAACTAACCCACCCACATAAATGATATACTTAAGCAATGATTGAACAGAAGTATACACAAATAAAATATATATGAAGTGTATATAAAAATACTAAAACGAGATATTATAAACGACATTATACTCGTAGTCAACATACTTGTCTAAGGCGAGCACGTCTGCTCCTACAAAGCAGGACCGGAGCTCGGAAGTCCTGTATGTGTCGTAGAGGGCCTGCTGCATCACACTCTCTCGTGTGCTGTTCCCTTTCACTGCAAAGTCGCCTCGTGCCTCCCATGATAACAGCACGAATGATCCTCGGAAAGTTTGCCGGTTCAAGGGATCTCCAAACAGGTACATATCTGAAAAAAATCGTAACATTAACAAAAAAATAATGGTCAATTTTATTTATATTTATTTATTTTTAGTGAGATAATATTTGAAGATTTTAAATCGTCCTGTTTGTCAAAGATACATTAAAAATAACAAATATCACCAATACTATTGTCTTGTAAATATTCGAACTATGAGATAAAGATCCAGTGGCCCTCAATTCTCTTAAAGTAGGTACCTATGCACTAATAGTTAAGCATGTTTATTTCTCTTTGCTTCTTCATTACATTGTTTACTATAGGCCTTCTCAATCACTGAGAAATGACACTATAATATACTACTTTTAAAGAAATATACATATAACAATATGACATACCTACCACAAACAAACAACCTAATACAAAGGCATACCTACCTAAATATATTTACAACGAATTACAACAAGCAACAAGAAAAATGAAATCGTCATGCAGTTGAAACGGAGTGAGGTATTTATTGAAGGTCTTTGGTGTAACGATCTTTATCATAAAAATAGAGTAGACTTTATTATTGACGATGTAATATAGGATTCGATCGAGCCAGCTTCGCGGCTCCGGCACGCACTTGTCGCGGCGAACGCAAGGCCGCGGGGATGTTGGCCTTTTCCCGCGGTGACGGGCTGCGCTAAATGCCGCCACTCAGCCAAGGAAATGCTGATATCATATTTTCAATCATGTTGTTAAGGGAATTCAGCCATTCTTTGAAAATAATCAAACAAATCAATTCAGAGACTATTTCCTACTGAGTTTATCGCTTACTATGGGTAATCCGAGGTAATTAATTCTTATGTTTTATAAGTGCATTTTACATAGTTAAAGTTTTATCGAAATATGATTTCAGCTTTTGAACATTAGTGTTTTTTCAGAAGCATGTTATACATAATTACTTGATTAAGGTTAAGAAAGCTCAAACGCCTGCATTTTAATCCATCAATAATTGCAGCCTCAAAGTTTGACTTTTCAATATTTGTTAGTCTTGCAGGTGTTCACAATATTTTTCCTTTTTTGAAACAAATTTATACTTAATGTCTATCTATGTATATGTAATTTATACATAGAATACACGTATAACTTTATGTCATATTTGTAACACTTACTTCACTTCTAGAAACCTATGTCTTTAGCCTCGAAAAAATGCTTAAACGGGATGTTTTAAATTGTCATATTTTTTAGGTATATTTCTTTTGACTCGTTATGAAAATCAGATTTAAGCGAATTATTCTGAATAAAGATTGAAACAAGATTTAACACAGGATGAAATTATTCTCTAAAATGACAACTTTACGGTCCGATGTTATTATGATAGACCATAGCTTATTTCTGACAGACGCAACTGTTCATATTTATGGAAAATGCACTTATTATGTAGGCATTGATTGACTACCTATTTGAAACATTTATCTAATGATTTAAAGTAGGTACTCAATAAAAATAATGCGAACAATGCATACTCATCTTACTACAAAAATTACTAGTTAAAGTTTGTCTTGTCAACTAAATTACTGACTAATTTGCCTCGTCTGACCAAAATATCTATCAATTGTTTAAAGTGAAGTACCTATGTGGGATGATAATTGATGTTACTATTAGTTGCCGCTGTGTGGACAAAAGTTACTTATAGTTACTTATTTTGGACTTCATAGTCTATGCCTAATGAATTCTTATTGCCTTTATTTGAGAAGTATTGTCTTTATTTGCCTTTATTTGAGAATTATTGTCTTATTTTGCCTTTATTTATTGCTCTATATGTTCAAGGTGACTATAAAATTCAACCCACATAGTCGTTTAGTAAAACATAAAAAAAATGGTTAATTACAGTCATCACCGTGGTCATTATGTACTCTGAATCTGGCGAAGATTTTGCAACATCGCGGTATCGTCGAGCAACCACTTAAGCAGTCAATGTGGTATATTTAATATCTAACAACATTTGTAATTTTCATATATTTCTATCAATATTTCATTACTAATAGATAGATAGAATACTTGTACACACATGAACTTATGTAGAAACAGCACAAAAGGTTGAAAGTTACTAATATTTAAATGCAAACCGCTGAGTATAATAAGAGAACACTACCCCACACATTTATATTTTCTAATCAAGGACGCCATTTTACAATAAAAAGAATGTGAGGATCCTTTACAGTTTAAAATGTTTAGTGTTTACGATGATATACATACGTTAATGATAATTAGAAATCTACGGCGTCAACAGCTAATGTTATGTAAATTTATTTTTAGCAGTTAAATGAATCGTGGTAAAACATGTTATATTTGAGAACATTTCCCATACTTATAAGTATTATCCCAAGGGAATCGTACATTTTCCCGGAATAAAAAGTAGCCTATGTACAATTCGGGACTATTATCTACATAATTATGTGCCATTATGTCATCTAGATCCGGTTATCGTCCTAGTATGAACAATCAACATCCATCCAAACTTCAAACATAAGACAATGACTTGAAATGGCCCTTTGTCCTTGTTATTATTTACGTAATCTAATAAGTATATAGCGGTACCAACGGCCGAGGTAAACAGCAAGAGCGGCAAGTAGCAGCAACACGAGCAGCGCGGCGATGGCAGCGCAGCAGCCGCGGCAGGAGCGGCTGAGCTTGCGCTGCGTGAACCGGATGTCGCTGCTCACAGACATGGTGGACTCGGGCGGGCGGTGCGCGCGACATCGCCGCTGACCGCTCCGCGTCCACCCATAGCCTAGCTGTCGACAATATTCGCAACGTTAAATACTGTTCCTTTGGATTCTTGACAGTTAAGACAACGAAAGAATAGTAGGTAATACGATAAAAGATACTGCAAATAATAGTAATAAGTACGTACGTCGACAATAACCACACAGTTATTATGTTGTATCTTTGGATAGGTAATATCCGGAGAACTAAGAAATGGTAAATAGGTCTATGAATATAATAATTGTCCCTATGTACCTACTAAACAAAGTTGCGTATTGTTGAACGAAGTGTCTACTCGTTAGTTAACCGGACCATGAAATGAAGAGAGAAGAAACAGACGACTAAAATAAAATTACAACGATACGTGGGTTACCCCTAGGTTATGTACATTTTTTATTGGTACAAAAATAAATGACATCTTAATATATTAGTGTCACGGTGTTTGTCCGTGATGGACTCCTAAACAGCCTAAACTACTGAACCAGTTTTAATCAAATTTTGCACACCGTGTCCAGTTTGATCCAACTTGAAAGGCAGAATAGCTTACATCTCAATTTATAGTCATAATATTATTTTATTGCAAATTATTTGTTTAATATCTTACAGAGAATTAGTTCCATGAGATTCAAACAGGTGGCGGTATAAGGTAAGGTAGTCGGCTAAATTGAGTATGTAAACCTTAGTCACAGCAACGTGTGGCCGAGTCTGCTAGTAATTATATAGGAAAATAGTACAGGTATTTATTTACACAAAAATTGGTAGGTAATAAGTTAGATTAAAAGTGTTTTTTACTAATTACGTAGTTTTATTTATATCAAAAATTATAAATAAAAATGTGTACCTTAGTGAGCGAATAATTAATTTTATTCAGTCGTTTGGCGGACAACTGGCCACATTCAAATGAAGTGTCTAGTCGTAATAAAATAAGAGTACTTATTGGCTGAATTAGATAAAGTAATAAAATGGTTTTAACAACGACTGTAGCTACTCGTCCGCAAAACAAATAAAATAAGCGAAGAAGAGAACACAATTTTACTCTCGTATAAGAAACACAATAAGCCTTTTAGTTTTTATTGCATTTAAATAACATGTTGTAGAAAATGTGTACTTGAGTACGGATAAAAAATACTGCTACTCATAATATGTTTACAGAGATGAATGTTGAGGTTGAACATTAGGGTCTATGTTATCTTAAGTCGAAGTGCAATTATAAATAAATTTAAAGTTAATTAATATAATCAATCATGTCCTCTTGGTTTCCAACCTATAATACGTACATGTACGTATGTATACATTCCTAGAATGACTGAATGACACATTAGTTGTGGTTGTAGAGTACGCGTGTTAAATAATGATTATAATGAATGATATCATCTCAGTAACTTTAACGAAGGAAATGTAGTGATTTAGCTGGTACCCTTATTAATTATACGGTAAGGTAAATAAATAAATCTAGTTGCTTAAAAAATATTTTATATTTATACGGTATTTAGTTACCTATTTATTTGCTATTAAATGGAAAATCACGATTACACTTACATAATATGTACCTACCTACTGCTAACATAGCATCTAGCTACTGGTAACTAGGTAACGAAAAACCACTTAAACCTGTTCTAAGACGACCAGATTCCGCAGCAATTTAAATTAGGATTTCCATCTGACTAACTAAGCTTCGAGTTGTTTACGACCCCCGTTTGCTAAATACGCCAAATATTCTGAGCAAAAACAACTTTCACCAGTTAAATTGACAGCATTTTATTAACCGTTATCAAACTGCAAAAAATATTTAAATAATGTTATGCTATATTTTTATAATTACCTACATAATATTTACATATAATTTACATTACATACCACACATGTTACGAGTTATCATTGCATAAAATTTTCATAAATAAAGATGTTTCTTCTCAATTAACTTGACGGGAATATGAAATCTTGGTATTACTATTATTTTTTAAAACCAAAATAGGATTAGGTAGCATTTTAACGGAAGTGTTTAATTAAATAATAGTGTCAAATTATTTCCAAAAGGAAGGTAGGTATTTTAGACGGTACATTTTCATTTTTTTTTTTTACATTACATACTACAAACCTAATATTTATACTTACAAACATGTAATATTTCAATATAACAAACAACATGTAATGTAATATTTCAACAATGTTAGAGGCTACTTTGTCGTCGAAATATTTATAATTACTCTGACGCTTAGGTACTCTAGTTAAGGTGGTCTGAAAGAAATCAGTTGTGAGTTAAGGCGCCGTTGCCAATTTCATAATGAATTTTTAATTAATCGTTATCTGATGCATTTTTCTATTATCGTATATGATCAAAAAGTTAAAAAATAAGGTACTGGATAACCTCGTGCCAATATCAACTAGACCACTCACAGCCGGTTTCTGAAAGATTGGACAAGGAAATTTACTAATAAACTGTTAAATCTATTGTCAAGAATCAATTGAGTTGTTGAAGGCATGATTACCTCAATTGATTTGAATATTGATCAGTTAGACAGACCTATTAAATTTACCTCCGAATCGTACGTCAAACAAGGCTTTTATCCATATATTCTCTAGTCAATGTTTTAGAAACTCGACTCGATTTGACAGAACTTCTAATTTAATAAATCTGTTAGTTCAAAATGAAATTAATAAGCTCTTCAGAAACCGGCGATAAATTCAACAAACTCTTGGTCACAAGAAACAGCGTCAGAATCGTGACAGATACGTACGTGTACTAGTTAAAGCTTTGCTGAAACTTACATCAATTATCTTTCTATTAGGTACATAATTGCCTTTATTTGCTTAAGTATGTGTATAACGACCTAATTTACTTTTTAATTAAGTTTCGTAACTAGCCTGCGTGTATATAAATGTCTCTTATTATGTTTGTCAATATGGTTTCTTTACGTAAGGTAACTTAGTTTCTGTTTACATGTTCAACAGCGTCACGAAATGTGTCGCAGTGACGTTGTAGATGTTGTCGCAAGATGTTGTCCGTATAAATAATGCTATAGTTAAATTGTTGTACATACACGCTGTCGTATCGTTGTAGCATGTGAATAGATACTTTAAATCTTTAGAAGTAGATTATTATGTGCGAACTGTATCTTTATTTTAATCCACTGAGTCTCGAATAAAATTAAATGCTAAAATTGAATGGACACTGTTTGTATCTTTCGCTAAGTTCCGTTAGTTGTTCACAAATATGATGATTACAAAAAATAAATTGATAACTGTAATTTTTTATTACCTATTTTAGATATAGTTAATAGTATCAGGCGTCACTTTGCGGAAATTCATTCTTATAAAGTATTAGCCTGCTTTGCAACAATCGGCAAGAAAATGTATGATGGTATATATTCTTAGTCATGCCTAGCACATCCCTCCCTCCCACAAAGAAAATGTGTAGATACAATAAATAAAAGTATATACAAACATTTATACCAACATATGTCATGTTTCAGCCCGAAATAGCATCATCAGTGTAGTTGACTCTACGAGTGATAGTCGCAAAATATAAAATCTTGTAAAACCTATATTTCACAATAAATGACATTAGATTTGATTTGACATATTTTACTGTTATAGAATATACGAGGTTACCCAAAATATCTCCCTTCGTTAGCAATTAAGCCACATTTTTTAATACAATTTCATAAATGAACAAATTTTTATCATTTATGCAAAGAAATGTCATATAAATAAATATTAATTAATATTCATTTATATTCAAAGTATGTAGTAGATATCTATTTATTTGTTTAGGAAGTATTTGAAAGTATCATTGCCACAATTACTTTTCTCATGAAATAGAGAACATAATATTGGTCGCTATGAATTATATAAGCAAGTAATTATATAACAAAATAACAGCGGAACTAATCCGAAAATTTTAAATCTCACGTCATTCCTCATCTCACTTTCCACTCTCTTTTATGAGATCAATGATTACAGTTTTACGCACTTACGACCGCAGTGAAGTAACTGGTTTTGTTTTTAATTTCACTTTTTTACAGGAGTACAAATTGTACACAAAGTGTTCATAGTTTTGTTATTATTATTACAAATTTAACGAGCAAACTTATTCTCCATAAATATATACAGTCATCGGATTATAATTTTGTTTCATATAATATTGCTTTGCAATTCTAATATTTCAATATACGGAACATTTACCTCACGACACTCACTACTGCATACTGATATTGAGTGAAAGGGAGTTTATGTCCCCGAATAACTCGGAATTATTAAAAGGCAATTTATTTTTAATAGCTTATTAACAAATATACGTCCCATTATCTTTAGGTAGGTATGTCCAAAGGGCCATTGCCCTACTTACCAACTTTTTATCCTCTTGGCATCGGTAAACACCATTGTTACAACATTGTAATACTATTTGCTTTCAAATTTACTGCAACCCATTAATAGTTATTTTAAAGTACCTACCTTTAGTATATGATTTAATAAATCAATATGAGCTTTTAGAGACGATAGGGGCAAAAGTAATTTGGTGTTCTTCTTAAAGTACCTCTCCAAACTAATTAAGTAGTAATTTGGTAGGATTAATAAATTCAGGGGAAACATGTTTGGTCTTCAATTTTTCCAGTACAGTAGAATATTTATACATAGAATATTTATGCGGTGGCAATTAGTTTTAGGAATTTCATTCGAGCCCAAAGTCCTGTGCTGTCTCCTGTTTAGAGTGTACAATTTTTAATAACGCATAATTCCAGATTAACATCTGTCATGCTATCTTATTGAGTTTACTACGCTTAATCCGTATTGAGGCCTAGAATACATCGCCCCAAACCTAAGCCGGCAAACGAGGGTGCTATTCATGCTTATATACATAAGCTCGACTCCTGACTTGCTGATAGGGCTTCAAGTAGCGATTATACTATAAATATTATTGTTAAATATTATTATTAAATATTTCGGTGAAGCCTGCCAGACTACCTACCACTAGGTTGATTGTGTCCCGCCTGGGGACTTAAAGGCTAGTATTATACTTTCTATCCCTCTTCTGTATTAGCCGGCAACTTGATACGTTTGGTGCTGATGTCAATAGGCGACGCTAACCACTCACCATCAGGAAAATCGTCTGTTCATTTCCGCACCGAGGCAGCATGTTTTAGAATTATCTAGAGTCTAAGACTTCTTTAGTGAGGAAGAGAAACCCGTGGCCCAATAGTGGGTCATTAAAAGCTTGAAGTGAATTACTTATTTAAAAATTCTCTGAATTCAATATGCAATCTCCAACCTCGTAACTACATATAATATATTCACATCGTTTTATCCTACGAATCCTACGATTGTCTGAATTTCAAACAAGAGTTGTAATTTGGTATCCTAAGTATGTATTACATTACCGTGCCTCCAAAACAATACGAAGATGCGTAACGGCGTAGTAAATAACACAGTCAGTGTCATATGACTACTGTCCATTCATTTAAATTAAGATCTTATGGTAGTGTAACAAAATTGTTTTTGTCTATTTATTGCTCAAAATAACCATGATGTAAGGTAACATGTACCTACTTGTTATACTCCAAATACGCACAAACCTACATACATACATAATACACAACTCGCACTGGTTTCTCCTCATCACTGAAGAGGTCTAGAGCATATTCCCCCACGCTACTCCAGTGCGGATTTGGTGGAGGGGTTCGTGGCCAACCTTAGTGTTGTAAACTTGTATGCCTCCCGAAGACCTCCGACAAGGCTTGACGACTGCTATTTACGATAACAACTATGACGGACTGCTTAACGTGCATTCAAATAAGAAAAACGATTAGGAAGAAACCAAGCTGGCGAACTTTCAAGGTCATGTACCTAAGCTAAAAATACGACATCAAATTTCTTGTGATATAAAGGTTTTATAACTATTCCTCATTACAAAACAATAAGTGTATGTATTATAGTATGTATAATGTAGGTGTATGTATTATAGATACCTAATCTATAATACATACTACTTAGTTGATATTTCAATACAAAAAATGCCTTCTAATTACGAGTAATATTATACCCACCGAAATGTCAGTAGTTATCAAAATTGAATCTGTAATGTAACTACTATTGCTTTTATGGTATGTATTTAAATTGTATCGAGGATACTAACAGATCGAGACAATTACAGAATAAAATTTCGTAAATATTTTATACTGTACAGCACGGACATACATATATACATACCTAATGGATTAAGTTCGGAAATCCTTTTGATCACACTAATCAGTAGATAAATAAGATGGTTTGGTTTTAGAAAACAATCAAAATCCATCAAGGACTATTATTTTTTTACGCTCAGTCATACAAGGGAGGTAGAACTTTAATATGCATCGATCCTCGAAGTAAATTTTTAGCCATAAAAGAATCTACATATTTAAACTTTTCTGCATACTTCACAAGTTCAAACTGTCAGAGGAAGCACTAAGGAATAGGAATGAATGGAACCATTACCTTACAGGCAAGGTCATTGAACTCACTGAAAATTGCTCTGCGAGATCGTTAAAAGTTTATTATCTTTAAAATGACTTTCTATCGATTATAGCTACGTATTTACTTAAGAAATATCAGGGCTACATAAAAAGTAAAATCTACCACCATCTACCACGAACAATGCTGATAGCTTCTTTGAAAGTGGTTTTAAATATTAGTAAGACTTTCAAAAGGCAAATCCTGTATGGAAAATCTTTCTCACATCTTTGCAGTGGTATCTATCGTCATGCTTGAATATATATTTCGTATTATATTACAAATTGACTGTGGATAACTGCCAAATCGAAGGTGATCATTACAAAAACTATGTGATTTACATGTAATGTGTACTTATCGAAAATATTTGTAACATTCAAGACAAAGCTGCAATAGAACTCGCTACAACAGCAGCCCAGTCTTTCGACACAAAGATTGTAACACAGCAAATTATCATGAAACTTTAGCGTGGACTTACTGTGAACTACCAAAGTACCTGACGCTGTTTCTCGGCCACAAAATCGTGACACGCCCGAGTTCTGACATACAAATGGCATTTGAACACAAATATACGGCACAAAGAGAATACTTGGAAGCATTCTAGAGTCGATACGGTCACACCAGTGCCGGGCTGCGGTAACATGACAACAAGGTCATGTTTTAATTATCTACGTAAAACTACCTTTAGTTGTGTGTTTAGTATTTAATTTATTCAATTGGGTACTTTAAATAAGTATCAATGTTGGATATATGAATTTATGTATGACATTTCTACCGGAATTTTACTGCTTACTCCTAATGCCAAAACTCGTAGACATCGTTCCAAAGTTATATTTTTTTACATGATGAAATTTAACGTAAATTTTAATTGTTTACATCTAAACAAACAAATGGTTATCGGATAAAATCTAACACTTTACTAACATTACGTAGACACAAAGAGATATCTCGGCGGCAAACCGCTTATGCATCTTGCACTTGTGCGCGCGACCTACTTCCGCAGCACGTTTTTGCTCAGCGACTACAAAATAGAGACGTCGAACACGCCTCAGCCTTTTTGCTGGTTTCTATTCAGATCTCCAGCACCAACAATGCGAACGGCCTCACTTTCGTTTGACAACACACTCAAGTTGCGCACCTGCAATTTTGTACATAACCAGTTTGTTAGAGGTAGGTACAGCTATACCTACGTTACAATGACTAGGCAAATATGTATATAAAATTGTGTCCAATAAAAAACATTTACTTTACAATGTTAAAACGCTTTAGTTTAGACTGGCTCGAAAGTTACGTATAACAAAATACAATGTCAGTGAATTCAAAAAAGGTAGATAAGTAGATACTCAATAAGTGCAATATTTTCTAATTACATAAGAATATTAAACACATTAAAACATTAAAGCCTTGGATTTGGTTTTGGTTACGTTCGGATGATTAACAAATATTTTATTTAGTAAATTCAAGCACTCAACGTGCGTCGTAAATAAATAATAGGCGTGGAGTTCTCACACCATCAAGACCTAAAGACGAATATTTATTTATCTAATTTGTCATAAATGTCATGCGCCGGGCTTGAATTATACCCAAATACTTAATAAGCAGAGTCTAGTCATACAGTCATATTGAAAGAAGAAAATGATTTGCAGCAATTTCTATTTAAGTCTTTTAATTCAATGACATCATCATAAACTAAATCGACTTGATCTTTTTCATTCGTCATATGGAAGTGGCTTAATTTTTAGGTTTTTGTCAGTGTGACAACCTGCTTTGGCTCGAACTGACCTATAGTTG
>DWJN01001328.1:0-18429 GCA_018248895.1 Carystus phorcus
CAATATTTTTTATTGCTGCTCCTCTCCTATTCATCTTAGCGTGATGTTCTATAGCCTATAGCCTTCCTCTTTAAATGAACTATCTTACACTAAAAGATTTTTTCAAATCGGTCCATTAGTTCCTGAGAATTAGCCCGTTCAAACAATCAAACAAACAAACTCTTCAGCTTTATATATTAGTATAGATATAGATTGTTATTTTAAACCGTAGTCTCTGGCCATTGCCCCGAATAGTCGCGTGATTGCAGTGATTGCGTCTAACGTGTTTTGACCGGCAAAGTAATGACGAGAAAAACCTATGGTGTATAAAAACTGCAATTTGATTAACTTCCCTGCTATAGTAATCAAGTTTTTTGTCAGGAAATGCTAATGTTTTACGTGACTACTGCAGTAATTTTGATTATGGGTTTTGTTAGCTGAAAAGTAAAGGTTGGTTTTCACCGAACTGCCTTGTATGTGTAAACTGTGGACCGACTTTCGTGTTCAATGTTCACTCAGAGATATGAGACCCTTCAAATGGCGGGAAATCTCACTGTCTCTGAAACGGCTTACGTTTTTTTAGCAGCGGTTTATTATTTTATTTTTGGTTTGTGATGACATTAACATAAGAAAACTATTTATTACAACTTTCAGTTTAAATTACTAAAACGTTAAATTACAAAAAAAAAATACATTTTTAAACCTCTTTTTTGTTTGCACATTTTGTTCCTCTATACTAATATATTTTTAGAAACTCTTAAATCAAACTATTTATTTAATTTTCTTTTTCACTTAATTTTCAAGGCCTTTTAAAGTTTTTATGATTCCCAGACCGTAGTCTTCAATGAGCATTATCATAGAGAAACTATAATAGGTAGGTATTACTAAATTGGTTGAATTTGTTGGCAATACGTCTTTAAAAATGGAAAATTTACCAAACCCTCAATTAACTCGCACTTTATATCAATAATGAATAGCAAACATCTTGACATCGGGTTGCACCAAATTCCACAACATACAGGGCGTCAGGTTTTGAGTGGTTTCTCGACTTTCCAAAAACTTTCTCGATCTTGCCACATAATTGAACATCGAATACATAAAACATGTCCTGAATTAGCACCAGCTATTCAAGGCTAAATGATTCTAGGAAATAATAAACTAAACGTTTATGGCCTCTGATGTCGATGATTCATGACACATGGCTCTAAAGCTTCAGCCTTGGTCTTAGATGGCCACATTATTTAAGTTAGGGTTCAGTGACCTAATCTATAATAGGCTAAGCGAAAACCTAGTTATTTTTCTGAAGAATATAACACAATGTCAGTGCCACAATTACGATTGCATTGTGCAAGTGATTTTGATTCTGAGTTTCCATTTCTAGAGCTGCTGTAAAAACAATGTTTATGTAAGTTCCATTTGCTTATTTATGTACATAAAAATTAATGTTTGTTTGTTCTTTATGGACTCTGAAATGGTAAAAGATAGGGAAATGATGTGTTTAGTAAATTCATTCAGAATTCTCTGACGAAGGGTTTGGTACTAACATTATATCAATCAGATATACACATGGTTGATGATTTACAATCGAAAATATCGATTTTTTGCTGACAGATTGGACAAAATATGGTTAATAAATATGCTTTTTCTTTATTCTTTTTTATATGCGTAGCAACGCATGCCTGGTACAGCCTGTATATAAATAAAATTAAAGCACTCATATCCATACACTAGGAGGCCCTGTGTCGAAGTTTTCTCACACCAATAGACTAGAATGAACATTTTTTTCTTTCTAAGAGAGTAGAATAAAAGAAGTATAAATGCCAATTGTTTTGTGTAGATTGTCGTATTAATCTACGTTAAAATCTACGATATTTAAATCTTCTGCAAACTGAAAAAGTACATCATTATTGCATGTTGAATATTTAAAAATGTAATTTTAAAAGTCATGCATTTAATTTAAGGGTTTGAAAGATCGCTGATGAATTTTATGTAACATCCCACCAAAAATTCGCTTGCAAATACCGATAATTATCTCTCATATTGCTTACAAATCGACGATTAATTTAAATTGTGGGTTATAAGACCATAAAAGTGTTGGAATAAAATGTATGCACGAATTTTTCTCGTGCAGTGCTCGCCTGCACGTGGGACAGAACAATTTGTACTTTTCATTCAATGTATTTGTACTGTTAAGATGAGAAAAATTCAACGTATTTCGTGCTGTTTTGCAACAGTACGTTGGAAATGCCAGCGATAAGAATTGTACATTTAGAGTAAATGTATTGTGTTGAAAACGTAAGACCAAGTCTTTGTTATTTGAAGTTTATAAATGTTCAGAAATTTTCAGTTGGGTCAAATACGAACGTAAAAATACATGTACATAAAATAACCTTAAACTATAAATTATTATTCTAATGATAATTTAAATTGTAGAAAAATATGAATTTATTAATTATTTTAATGTTTTATATCAGCAAGCAAATAAGTACATTTTAAACAGCTCAAAAAATACGTAGACGGTCACCAACGCGTTGCCAAGAAGGAAATTGTTCATTACTGGTTACCTATTAGATAAATCTATTATACGAAGTTTAGTGCAAACTTTGACGAAAATTTTCACCTCAATGTTCTGAACATAGTCTTAAATGAGCATAGGGTAATGTCACAACGTTTGTTTAAATAAACGGCGATTAAGTTTCTATTGGATACTGATGACTCAAAAGAAACATATATTCAACTAGTGACACGCCCCAGCTTAGCTTCAGTATGTATTTCACTTTATGTATATAAAATATCAACCTTATATTCCTCAATATTATGTCATTCATGTTTGCATCACGCGTGTCGCGTCAGTGTGAGAACAAATTCAGAATCTCATACTGTTATTATGTCATAACACCATCTACATATAGCCCTTATTTGACTGATTTGATTGAAAAGTGTTTTCCCTTGATATTGACATGTCATATTTTTTCTGGAAAAAATTAACCTATGACACTGTAGTTCTGCAACTATCTTCGTACTAAATACCACATCGATGCGTCGCTCCGTTTTCATATGAAAGAACGACAAACAAACACACTTTTGTATTTTATATAATTAAATATAGATTCAATAATTTATTTCAAGATTGTGATCGCTCCAAGCACTTGTATTTATAATTTATATACATAAAACGTTCCACATTCCAGTTCTTACAAACATCGAATTACCATTGAAATATAAGTAACACCTATTACTATTGTTACGAATTAGTGTCACTCGTGTCCACAAAAACCAGTTTGCTGTTAATGTAAATCAGAAGCAAGCATCACTGTATAATTCTTCAAGACATAGAAATAGGGTACTTACATACCGCGCCACAATCTTCTTCTTCTTAATATATAAAAATGAATGTTTGTCTGTATGTCCTTGTAGACTGAAATGGTAGGAGATAGAGTAGTCATGTCTTCAGCAACTTTGATCAGAATTGTCTGAAGAAGGTTTTGGTACCACAATGATATAGGTCGGTCACATGGTTGATGAGTTACAGTCGAAGATATTGAGTTTTACTAATCGATTGAATGCATTGTTGGTATATGCTGACTTTATTTTTTTTATATGCGTAGCAACGCACGCTGGGTACAGGTAGTTAATAATAAATAAATAACTCCAAGCACTTATTACCCGACACTAAGATGCCCTGTGTCATGGGCATTATATAATGACTAGGACCAAGACCGGGAAACCTTAAACTTATTTTTAAAATTTTTGCCTCGCTGGGAATCAAACCCAGGACGCTTCCAACGGTGGTCCGGCAGGGTGGCTATTGCGTTATACAGGCTATCAAATAACTAAATGTAATTCACAATGATTTTTTGCATGTTTGTTATTTAAGCGGTCGTAAATCACTGGTTCTATGGTAATAAATCTTTAATGGTTTGTTTTCGTATACCCAGAAAAAAATCTGGATTAGTTGTGACTGAATCCTGCTACCCAGATTATCTGCTAACTATGCACTACTTCAGTACGGGAATGAATTTGGTATATGCAATCAATACTCAAGACGTATAATTATGTCAGTTAGCCAGTGTTTGTTTTTGTTAAGTAAATCCGTTACATAGAGAACGCTGATGTGTTAAATTCTATTTACTTATTTAATATTGTTTTACAATTTTTAATCATATTAGCATATACGATCTAATTCTGTAATATATTGCAACTCTACAAAAACAATCTTTTATACACTAAATTGCAAACAACAGTTTGCCGCTAACCTACAGTTGCTCGTGTATCGGTCGCCTTACTGCGCATACACAAAGCAAATATTAACAAGTCACTATAATCAACAAACGATACTAACCTTTATTTACTGTGT
Organism: Carystus phorcus; assembly: GCA_018248895.1. Lineage (NCBI taxonomy): Eukaryota > Metazoa > Arthropoda > Insecta > Lepidoptera > Hesperiidae > Carystus > Carystus phorcus. The sequence goes on from DWJN01001328.1 coordinate 4,337, forward strand.
ATTAAGAACACAAGTCTTATTTACTGTTTGCAAAAATATTGCACACCTCATTATCGCGATAAATCGAATTGTTCAGTGTTTCGATTTGATGATACCAACTGTTTATTTAAATACAAACCGTTTTGATTGACAATAAGGTTCATTGTTGGTTAAGCTCGAATACCATACAGGTTGATATCGGATTTACGTCCTGAGATTTTTTGTGTGAATAAATGAGACGGGAAATCCCTATAGAGTTACGATTATAATTTGTAGTATAAAGAATTCGACACGACATTCATGGTAAGGGATTTGATGAAATGAATACAATAATTTAGGTTAAAGTGTGTAATACTGACTTAGTTTTAGAAATGTATTTATATATTACTAGTTGACCCAGCAGACGTTGTTCTACAACATACATACATATATAGCCGATTTAAATGATAAAACTACATTCAATGTTAAGTGAAAACTGCATTCAAATCGGATAAACTGTTTCTGAGATTAACGTGCACAAACACATACACACAAACAGACAAAACATGTGTCCGATCGATATCATTTTGATACCAAAACATTTATCAGTGAATTCTGAACAAGTTTGCTGAAGATATCAATGCTCTATCTTTTACCATTTTAGAGTCTATAAAGGACATACAGACAAACATTCATTTTTATATACATATATTATTATTCGACAAACGAACAGTCGAACCACGTGATGGCCATCGTTGCCCAGGGATATTAGCAACATAAGATATTGTTAAATTCGTGTGTCCCTCTGCCACCAAGCAAGCTAACTTTCATTCAAACGTTATTATACCAAGTAAAAAGTGGTACAAAAGGCGGACTTAATGCTAAAAGCATTCTCTACCAGTCGACCTTTAGTCTAAGGTAAATTTATGGTCCAAATAAAAATAAAATGTTTTAATTTTATTTTAAATATGACGTTACTTAATAATTTGTTGAAATAGGATGTATCACGTCGATTATTAGTTTTTTCCTCTTCCATACAGTTTCTTAGAAACGTATGTAGTCATCCTGAGTCACGGTTTATTTAGTAGTAACTAATAAATTAACTATCTAAATGTGCCATATACATCGTGGTTTCAACCGCATTTTATTTATTTATTGTGTGATGAATATTATAATCTATACTTCTATATTAATATATAAAGCTGAAGAGTTTGTTTGTTTGTTAACCTAGGACCCTTCGAACGACAGATCGGTTTAGTGACCGATAAGTTAAGACCATTAAATAAAGTAAGACATAATTGCTTTATCAATGGATAAAAAAACTGACTTCAATTAAATACGCCGTATTAAATATTACGACTCCGAAGTCATACACATCAGTTAAATGCGCATTATTTTATATGGAACTACATGACTAGGACCAGCTTTTGCATAAAAAAATAATCATCGAAATCGGTACACCCAGCACACCAGCAAATAGTTATTAACTGACACACCTAAATAAACAAGAAAAAAAAAACAGAACAATTGAAACCCTCCTTTTTTTGAAATCGATTAAAAATTAACTTTAAACAATGTTTAGTAGGTTTGTATGTATGGGCTAAAAGGTGCAATTATTAAATATGTTTAATTTAGATCTTCTTTAATATGGTAGCTAAGTTTGAGAGATTTCACGATATTTGCTAATACAATTTAAAACTTTTGTTACGAATTTTCAATTAAATAGATCTTTTGTAAACCATTCATTATTCATTATCTAACGTTATCTGTTTTCTGTTGATACAATCGCTAAACCACAACGAATTTGTCGTCAATTTGCTTTACTTAGATATTTAACTTTCCCTGTTGATGTATGAATTTCCGCGATAGATTAATCTAGTAGTTGTCCAGTAAAAGTTGTTTGGTTAAAGCGATTCCGTCTTACATATTAAAAATATTTTAGATATAATAATGATAACATTCATTAATTATGCAATATTTTACGACACTCGATGGATATAAAGATAAGAAATAAACACGTGTAAAAGATTTTTCATCTAAATTGGCATGATGTTTTTTAAATAAGTATTTTAATTACAATTTACATGTTCTCTTATGTGCGTTTTTATTATATAGCTGTTATACTTAGGCTATTTCGCCTTATATTATACATCTTATAATTTACTAATTCAAGGGATAAGAAGAATGTATAATTGAATTTGAACTGGATTGTATTACGAATTCCTTTTATAGCCTGAAGGAGGAGAATCAAATGGGACATGGGAAATAATAAAGTTGACCTAAAATAAATATCTTTTAACTCAAAAATAAAATGACGTCAGTCTAAATCCAATATGGCGATGTCCAAAGATTAATTTATTAGCATACTTTTTGGAAAACATATTTATACCTATACTATTAAGATGATATCACGATTAAGTGGCAAAAAGTATTTAATGACACGTGAAAACAAACGTGATTTTAAAAGATAACCAGATCCGTTAACAGGGATCTATTCATGAATTCATACGGAACTTGTAACAATTTTAACTATTACACGATTAGAGCCAACGATTATCATTGAACAAAAGAAATTCTTGTGCCTAGAGCCCGAGAGCCGTAGACAAGCCGCTTGCCCATATAAGTAGCCGACACGCAGAAACCGTAAACAAACAAATCGCATTGAAATTACACCTCGTGCAGAATTTTAAAGCAGACCAACTTGAAGCAGCTAATGTATACAGCGACGTAAACCGTGGGATACTTTGGTCATAGGTACATTGGTATATACTGATAGGTACCATCTCGCTAACTATTGGGTTGGAAACTAATTCATTGCCGAATTACAAATAAGAAAGAAAATTCAGAATGTTTGTTACAAATGTAACTTTGTTCAATTTGATATTGTCCGTTCTGGTGAATGACCATTTTCCAACGTTCTGGTAGTGAAAAAAATCCCGTTCGTAAAATGTCTGGTCTTTCCTATAAAAAACATAGGTTAACAAAAGAAAAGAAAGTGTAGAGTGAATCTATCGTGAAACTCGGCAACGAATTATTTGCCAACCTATTAGATATGTAGCTACTTGATAAGAGACCAATGATGAATAATGAGAAATAAGAGATGTCTCGCATTTGATGCAAATTGGTTTAAATGAAGAGATATACTAAACAATACAAGTAGTTTTAATCTTAAATACAAAAAGTGCATGAAGATATTAAATACAATTAGAGCAGTCAGATTTCTCATGACTACAAAGAAATTTCTTCCAGACCAACTTAATATCAGAAATTATGGAATTGTTTGGCGGCTGACTCAAATAAGATGTTGGTAGGTAACTGTAGTTGGTAGGTAGGTAGGAGGGCTTCGAGTTAGTATTAAAAATTAATTTACTAATACTTATTACATTTGTCCTCATAATCCATAATTATACTTTTGAGCTTCTCAACTTAAAAAACTTAACTATAAGGGATTGGCCCACTACTGATCACGAATCTCTCCTTATCACTAAACAAGTCTAGAACATACCCCACCACGCTGCTCCGGTGTCGATTGGTGGAAAATGGTTAATATCAAGTAACAATATCCTTTGCACATAAACATTAGGATTCAAATCTGGGCCGCATACTGCAATTCGACGGATAAAAACTACTAAGCTATCATTGCTTTTAAATGTTTGTTCAGTGTTCCGATTTACTGTGATGTCATTTATGTCTGTGTTTCTATATTCAGCCACCAGTGCGGATGTGTAGGTTATAATTTGTATTATAAGTAGTTATAATCAACCTTAACTGCATCACTCAAGGTTCTTTTTTAATAAAAATTTCATAGTCAACTCATAAATACGTTTCAAATGAACTGGTATCACGCAGCACAAGCTTAATGTTAATAGTATGAACAGTTGTATCATAAATCTGTAAGTCAATATTCTAGTTTGGTTGTCGAATGACGTGATGTGATGTCATTAAGAAGATTAGATCGTTCGCTCCATCGATGCGGTAGTCGAGGATAACGCATTTGGAGTTTTCACATCTATCAGCTTGAAATCGGTATCGCCGTACGGTATCGACAGATAATAATCGATTTGTTTATGAACAAAAAAACCACCAACTTAAATGAAATACACCGTATTATACGATTCCGAAGTTATACACATCAAGTATCTAAATGCATTGTTAGGGATAACCCAATAACTGCTCGTCAGATGTCGCTTAAATTTAATTGGAACAGAATGAAAAGCACCAAAAAAAAAGAATCTTGTAACTTGGTACACGAGAAAAAAGTTATGATGTAAGACAGATGAACAGAAAAAAATTGCAGTGATAAGTAGTAGTTTACGTCCGTTAAAATTATAGATTAACACATGTTTCCGTTATTGAAAACTAGTATTGTCGAAAGAAAGCTTCCGAGATGATTCCGACATTATAATGACACATACATATATTTTTCCGCAGCAATGAAAAAGAAAAGAATAAGGTAAATTAATTTTGAGAAAATTTAAACAGCATCCAAAAGATAAACAAAGATTAAATTAAAATCGGCAAATAAATGTATGCGTTTTTTTAATTGTATCTGTTTTATTGCAATTTCGTTCGAAAAAATATTGCTACTTCAACTTATATACAGTTAAATAATAACTTGAAATATCGATATAATTTAACGGTGAGTAATGTATCAATATTTTGTAAGGATAAGCCGAACCGACACATACAGATATGGGAACTCCCATAGATGTTATCGAATCGTAAGCCATAAATTAGACTTAAAGTCTCTTAACTGCATTTGCTCCGCGACAGATTGTTGCACGGCTGCCGATAACTTCAAAGTGTTGTAATACAGCAGGCACAAAGGCATCTGACTATTCAATATCTTATACATATATAAAGGGTCACATTATTAGTTACCATATACTATATAATACTCGTCCGAAACGACTTGACTGAAATTTTATATGCATATTCAGTAGGTTTGAGAATCGGCTACTATCTATTTTTCATACCCATAAGTGATAAGGGTTGCCACCCCTAACATATATTTTTATTTTTTAGACAATTTTTTAAATTGTTTTATAATGTGACATTAAAAAATACATAAAAGCCTAAAATGTTCACCGTTACCAACCCTTATTTAAAAAAAAAATCTACACTACAAATTCCCTAGATTTTTTAAGGCAAAACAACGCCGGTTTAGTTAGTATTAGCATATATGTACATAGTATATATTACGCGGGTCGCGGGCACAGCTACTATAATAAATATTTCACACTTTTCCGCGAGCAAAAGCGAGTTCTTTAGTAATTATTATCGCTATTACGGAAAACCTATTTCAAGTTACGTATGAAATGTTCCTAATGTTTCACAAAGCCGAGTGCCGCTAAATTGAGTTGGCCTTTTGACGTTACCTTTTATGTGAGCGCACGACCACAGCTATATTCGTCACCACGTTAATTTATTCAGGTTAATAAATGGCTGTAAGTTAGGTTTGTCCTAGGTTCAATGCTGGTTAGGTAAAGCAGATAAAACGATTTTCAATTTTTTTTTTAATTTTTATCTCATGTTTTTCGTTTGTCTACTGATAAAGCGATTATAACCTTTTTTCATCGCAGACACACAACATTTTAATTGAAACAAGCACTTAGTATTCAGTGTCGCCGTGACTATGATCCATGTAACTGGGTTTAAATATCGGTAATTAAATATCGGTATGAAATACAAAGATTTTTCGAAATTACTTCGAGAAAAGGACACTACGACTGTATCCAAGAATCACGCCACCGAATCTACCTATGAACACTATTCGATAATCAAATTGCGTGAAACACATGAACACACACACATACACACACGTGACACATCTGAAAATGCTAAAAATTAAAAAAAAACTCTGTAATACAAAATAATAACCTTGTAACAAAATTGAGTTGACAGTTGAATCTTCATTTGAGTCGGCAAAACGGATAAAGTCAGTGATTGAATAAAAAACTAACATCAGTCGAAATGGGGCATTCACAACTATGTATGTGTCTATACTAATGACATATTAGTTTGTTAGTCGGTCATTACGCTACATTCATTCGCGGGCGATGAATGAGTCATTGAGCGTAATGTGCGGCGCAGATGTTACTTGTAATGCTACAGCGTTCCTGGAACTGTGGAATGTTGGTATGTGATCTGTAAATACTACCGTATACAGTATACATCAATAATTAAATAAACAAACACATAACATATTGGAGCGGCCTAGAATACAGACCTCAAACGCCAATAAATAAAGGTTGTAAGGGATGACACAAATCGGCCTGTTTATTTCAGCTTTCCGCAAGGTTTATATTATCTAATCCTCCTTTTTTGTTGTCGTAAATAACTGTCGTCAAGCTTTGTCTGTATCCTTCAGGTTGATTAAAAAGTTAAGACACTTGGGTTTGCCATTAATCATTCCACCAATCCGCACTGAAGCAGCGTGGTGGAGTATGCTCTAGACCTTCTCAGTGATGAGGAGAAATCCGTTCTCAGTGAGCCATTAATGGATTGAAGATATTCTGTAAAGACTGCCTGTATACCATTCGCTTTGTTTATTTAGTCGCGAAACGATTGGTATCCTACTGATATCCATGTATGCCACATAGTATGTATGTACATATGTATACGTAATGTAGGATACTGCATCGCCTTTGTATATGTTCAGAGATTTTATCATACACTTCAATTTACTTGACACATCACCCATACTTGACCTACCAAAATGATCTTACCACTCTCATTTTGAAAGAAGATCTCAAGAGCTGGTATTTGCTTATCTCTTAACGTCAAGATGACACTTTGGATCATAATATTTAACTGAAATTGGTTGGTTGACACCACCTGACTCTTGCGTGTCAGATAAAGTTGTTTAAACAAGATTTCATCTCAATCCAATTTTTTGTAAAGGGCATTAAAGGTTTTTGGATCTCGTATCTTTAAAAGCCTAATAATTTTTCACTTAAGCGACAAATTGCTTTTAAATTACATATTGAAAGAGCTAGTGTATTTAGGTGTCAGCGGGCAAATTTAGAATTTATTAACTATCTTTTTATAAAACTAATTTGGTTTGGTTTATTCAAAAATTCTTATAAAACATAAAAATTATATAGGTATAGTTTAAAAATAGGTATATCATCAAGTTTTTCGATTTAATCAATAATATTTCAGATATTTTCAGAAAGTTAGTGTTTGTCCCTCTACTTTCTTATAAGGCTCGAAATTTTAAAGAAATAAATCAACATTTATTTTGGTTACAATTTAATAAACCATTTGCCGAATTATCAATAGTGTACTATTTCAAAATATGAATTTTGTTTTAATTAATTCTTTCAAAATTTCTTTAATTAGAATCGTTCATTGAAATATTTAGAAAATAAAAATTTCCTATAAATATTCGTTTGGGATGTTAACACAATATGTGTTGACATTAAAGCGTCTTTTATAAAACTACAAGTCCTTTAGGATGTACGTTTATTATTACAAAACAGAACGTTTAGTTAGACAGACCCAGTTCCCAGCGAGATATAAATTTAATGATGAGTTTAAATTACAGTCTAGGTCTATATGTGTCCATGCCACCCACGACACAGGGAATCTTATTTATTTATTTGTATTACTCCGTATAAACAAAATACGCGAGTTAGTCATGCCCTTGTAAATAATAATATACATATAATAATATACGGATCCCTGAAACTATTTGCAACATCAAGGACGCATCGACATCTAATCCAAGCGCAAACATGATGTGCAAACAGCGATGGATGGAAGAAGTGCTTGATTCATGCATATGCATGCCATTGATCTACTTTATATTCTCTTTTATGTTCGCCGTTCCGCAAATCTGTGTCAATTAAGTCAGTGTGAAATATTCAAAGGAAAGTCGTACATATAGAAAAAAATATTTAAGGTATAAATATTCATTGTGTAGACGGTAGAGGACACATAAAGAGCCTACGTCTCTCCGGAGCTTTAAATCCTCAAAACCGTCTGTAAGATTGGGATCGTCGACAATTCGAATAGTACGCCATTGTACAGAGTCAAGAGGACTGAGTTGGTAGTTGGGTGGACAATATCAGAGGTGAGAGCAGACTCCATATGTGGTCTTATTGAGCCTTGTACAGCAACAGACGCTGATTTGGCTTGAAGTACTGCTTCGCCCGGAGGCAAGTTTCGCCTTCTTCTCCAAATGACCCCGCTACTTTACTTAATTTGAAATTTCCACTCCTAGGACCCCAATGTTTTCACATGCGGAATTTTCTTTAAATGGTGAGAAGCATGTTTTGGAACTTCGGCGCTAAGACAAATGGGGTTCGTTTAGCGTTTATAAATATGTTTATAAGTATATCATTCTAAAGTTATTCGATGTATGAATATCGCAACCAGGAGGTGCCATATCATACTTGGTCGCTCGTATATAACCTCGTTCGTTGACATTCATGATTCAAGCCCCAACGATCCAATATCCGAAACAATGGCTTGAAGAGGGATCTATTGCATATGAAAATTGGATGTTGCATCGACTCACGCATTTATCATACAACTTGCGATTACAAGATAAAACAGTGCGTGAGTTGTGAACTCATGGCGTGGTTGTTGAATTTTGCCCACGCATTTACCACCATCTGTTGTATTGATTAGTTACTTAGTATTAAGGCAGAAAATGTGTGCTTTTAGATCAAAGAGATGTGGTTTTGATTGAAGCTGTAGGTTATAAGGCAGATTAACGTGTTAAAAAGTGTCTTAAGTGTTAGACATGTTACTCGTTTTAGGTTTTTTATTGTGAAGGAGTTGTACGGAAAACTAAATACGAATTTAGTTCACTTTATTTCAAGAAACAACTAGCACTGACTAGCAGGAATAAGGGTTGTAACTCGTAAGATGACATAAAAGTATTTTTACTCATCGCCTCTTATTTTACTAACTATCAACAATAAATTTTATTAACGAAGTTAACAACCCATTTATAAAACTCCGATTGCTACTACATTTTGGATCTTATTCGTAAACCGATTAAGGTCAGTATGGCGCACAAGTGTTTTATATCGTATGATTTATCGACGAGTACAGTTACTTTGCAAATATTTGCGATAGCCATACAAATGTGTATGTGATTAATTTAATATTCATACGAGCTCAAGGTTATATACCGAAAATGGAATGCTGTTTGACTTGTTTTGAATATTTTCTACACACTTGTGTACCGGGTATATGAAAATAGATTTTACGTAACTGAAGCCTCATACGAGAGGCCCACGTGATGTTAAATGCACCAATAAAGCCTCGTAGTCAATATTTATAGTAAATATCTTTACATATATAATTCTTCTGTTCGTATGTAACTGAACTAAACGTTGGACTATTTTTGAAGAAAATTTTTATGTTTGAATGGATTTGAGGATAGTTTATAGGATTCAACCCGATTGATTTTTTTTTTTTTATATATTACAAGATAATATTTGTAGAAACTGCTAGTTTTCTTATATTATTTAGTAACGGCATTGCTAAATCGGTGCAAAATTCGTTTATAAAGATAGCTTTCTCGATTTTTGTCACCTTTCCTTGTATTGGCCATGTTACCCACGGCACAGCGATCCTAGTGTGTTGCGTGTGTGTACCGCCAGGTCTTTGTATTTCCAAAGGTTGACTGTGTGAAAATTCTATTTAGCATTAAGTCCACCTGTTATACCATATTGTTAAAATAATAGCAAGAGCCCTTCTGACACAGGTTTATTTTTATACTTAAAAGAAGAACTCAACACCTATTACACTTATAACCTATAATTGTTTTATATGCTAATAAATCATTATTATTAAATGTTATATTTTTTTTATTAAAAAAAAATAAAGGATAAATAAATAAACTCTAGTGATCTCGTGATGTTCGCTGCGAAGAATAAATTTGGTCACATAATATTCTTAGACAAAATGGACTTGGTTCTTCTGGTTTCTAAGTAGGGCGCGAAACATAGGACAGGAACGTAAAACAGGAATCCCAGCGAAGGCCGACAACTGGTTTTGTTACATCAGCGAGATGAGATGTGCTTTATAACAGAACTGAATGTTGCCGTGACAGTAAGATGTGAACTAAATGTTACTATGACGGAGACAGAAGGGATTAATAAAACTTAACCTAGTTTAATATAATTGTAATATCTTATAGGTACCTATTTTCTCTTACTATTTTAATCAAGTCCGAAATGACAGCTTTTGAGAAAAAACAATCGTTTGCTGTAATGGTCACCATACCATATCGCCGTCAAAAGAGGCTTGGGTTTGAACAAAAGTTAGGCGGAAATTTGAATGATGAGTCTCAGCATCTATTCTCGTTCTGGGTATATTTGTATGTTTTATATGGCACCTACGACATACAGATCCTAGTGAGTAGCTTGATTGTGAATTTATTTATTGAAAAATAATGATTTTATCAATTACTAATTAACTCTTGGCTACAATCCCAAGTGATGGACGACCTGTATGCAGTCATACGGTGGTAAGGCGTAATAACTTTGTAGATGCCTATTCAATCTTGACTAGAAGACCCCCACATTATAATCGAATCGGGAACACTGATAATAATTCATAATTAAGCAGATTATTTTTTAATGTTTGCCTTTCCAGAGAGTGTGTTCTATTTATAATAGATATTGATTATAAGTATTACAAATGCCTGCAGGAATCGAACTTAGGTTTTCTAACAAGTTGTAAAAATCAAAACGAAAAAGACTTGCTGCTTATCGTATAGTTACTTTACCATTTTTTTTATGTTACATCACATCTTAATATAAAAATGAATGTTTGTCTGTGTGTCCTTTATGGACTTTATAAGACAAAGAGTGCTCATGTTTTTAGTAGCATTGTTTGAAGAAGGTTTTGGTACCACAATTATATCGATTGCACACATGGTTGATGTATTCTGATTTTCTTTAAATTTAATATTTTAATATGCATAGCATCGTACGTCGGGTACAGCTAGCTTATTATAAAATGCAGTTTTTTTCGGTTTTCAAGAAATAGCTATATTATCTACAAATAGGGCTGCCATCGACAATAATATTCAAATTTTATTTTCACTCATTCCATTATGGTACATTGTACAAGTGTTCTTCAATTTTTAATTCTACGCACGACGCGTATTAACGGTCCCTTAGGCCTGAGTGCGTCAGCATTTGCAATTTAAATGTGTTTACTCATAACCCCAACTACTTGGAATACACTGTCATTGTTCAAATCTAAAGAACAACAATCTTCTAAAATGACCTTTAGTTTCTATGCAGCAAGAGTCCTAGTAAATTATTCGATGTCTATTTTAATTTTGTGTCTACTAATTTATTTAGACAACTTACCCGTAGACCTCTAGCTACTTTTAAGTGAGAGTTTTATTTTTATCTTTCGTTTCATTTCAATATTGTTAATTGTGTTGTTCGTTTTATTTATTAATTTAAATATCAGTGTTTGCTTTTGAATTTTGTAATGAATATTTAAATTTTAATCAATATCATGACTCTGTCAGTAACACAATTAATTTATTCTCGGTTTTATATAACTTTTGAGTTATGAATTTCATGATGATATTTTGAATTACAAAGATTATTTACAAATATTCAAAACGAAGGCCTCGTTAATTAATAACTGAAAAAAATAGGTAATGAACAGTTTGTGAAACGTCTGATAATATTTACCAAGGTTACCATCATTACTAAGGTAATGAATATCATTAATTAATGGTGTAATTATAGCGACACTGGCGAGCTGTAAATTAATGGTACGACTTCAAATGTCAATTGGCTCAAGTATTCAGGTCGGGGGATCATTCTCACATCATTTGGTACGATTGGGGATAAACTGATAGACATTAATAAAATTTTAGTATAAAACAGTCATGGTTAAGTAAATCCTGATTGACCTGACTTAGTAGGTTCATGGAAGGTTATAAGTACTCTTCTTCAGTGCGTAATAGCTGTTACATAAGCCTTATCTAATCCTACCTGTCCTGCTCGCAGTTTACAGCGCCGGTCAAGGCTAGGTCAATTAAAGTGGCATTAGAATTTACAACTCTGTAATCTCCATAGTTTTCCTGTAGGGTAGGATTTATTCTTGTCATATATCACAAAATTCGTAAAGACGCTTCAACTGCTTTTTTATTTGTATTAAAATCAGTGGTATTTTTAGAAAGAGCGTAAGGAAATATCAGTTCTACATAAGATATTATGTATAATTAGTTATGGTCAATAACGTTCAGTATTATTATTATCATCTAGTTAGTACTATATTTAAGTTTACCACGTTAAATACAGAATGTCATATTTAGTTTAAATAAACTTTAATTGTAACACATGAGCGAAGTATTTAATTTACCATTCGTACATGTCGTTAAACTGTTTAGATAAAATTCCTGTCTATTTCCCCTCAAAGACGGTTTCCTCTCAAAGGCTGGAATACTTCAAGAGTCTTTAATTATAATCGCTTTTCATTCCGGAACTGTCAGGAACGTTGGGAATCTAGCAAGGCTTTGCGGCAAATATTTTTTTTATGTGAAAACTTTATACGTTTAGTTTCAAAGCATTTTTATTTAGATTTTTACATTCAACCCGCTTTTACAAGTCGTCGTACTTATTCTGAGTTTATGGTTTCATTAATATCTCAACTTGACTTAATAGTTTATATAATACTATGATGTTATCATCATAACCATCACTACCTTTATCATCGATATACTTATCACCCTCGGTTTAATTATAATTAACTCCAACTTTAAAATTGTCGTTGATATCAAGAATATGACTGAAAGCTTGTCATCGGACAAGTCTTTTTGTTTGACAAACAATGTTTAAACAATATCAACCTTGTTTGACTTTTACAACGAATGTATTAAATGTATCATTACGATAAACAACATAGTTTACACCTATAAATATCCCTAGTTTCATGAAAATAAAGATAAGAAAAGTACCAAGGGACCACCCTTAACATCCCTAACAACCTTGTTATAAAGGAGTAATATTGCAAAGACCAGGTCCTTTGAAGGGCTGAGTAGATTATGCGGGATTTTTTACTTCCTTCCAGAAATAACGGTTTATAGACCTTTCGGATTTTGAATCTATTAGAGCCTTTTTGCGATCGAAGACTTTAGAAATGTCTCCGACCTTCTTCGAGAAAGCCTAGGAAAGTATAAATTTTGATAGCAAACTCGTACGCCTCTTTAATATAAACATGCTATTGATGTAAGCGGATGTTTCGACCCGTATCAGCAAATGTTACGAGTTGCCGACATGTGGGGTCTTGCGCGAGTTAAATCGGGGTCAAATTGGCCCCGTTGAATCCAAAAACACTTTCGTAAGCGAGCATGGTTTCATGCAAATAAGTCGGATAATCTAGGATAGAGATATATTACTAATAATAAAGCAATAATTTTAATGTTCGTAAATTTCGACGCTGCATAATTTATAGCCGCAAAACATAAAAGAGTGCGATAAAGATAATCAATTTTATGAAGTAAAAGCGAGAAACGCATCAAATTATTAACAGTTTCTTAAGACAAATTCATAGTAAATTTTATATAGAATCTGTATTCTGTAACGTGGAATTGATTTATAGAAAAATATTTAAGTTTTTATTACTTTATTTTATGAACAAATAAAATTAACGAAAAATTAACGTTTTGTTATCTTCTAATGCAAATCTGACATTATTTAAACGCAAAACAATTTTTAATACTAAAAGCGTTCTGCGTACGTCAGAGAGAAAACTAAATAAGAAACTTGGGACGTGAACCTACGACCCAGTTTCAAATTACCGTCTAACGTTTGGTCCGAAAACCAGATTCGGTCCGAATTAGGAGAACAGACCGACATCCAGTTTTATCATAGTTTTTAATAGGGCACGGTGAATCATTTCACTATAAACTGTAACAAAATCTTTATTCTACTAATCTTTTTTATTCATATAGTTGTAAGAAATTGCTGAAGGTAAGTATATATTGACTGGTTTTTCGACGTGTCTTATGAATATAATCATAATTCTTATTTGAAGTTTACATGTTTTTCTTAAACCGGAATAAACGTTGAAGTGATTTGGGGTGTAAGGGGCTCAATACCATCTCTGCGTCCAAGTCAGCCTCACCTGCAAGCGATGCACCC
>DWJN01001329.1:0-18419 GCA_018248895.1 Carystus phorcus
ACACACACACACACACACACACACACACACACACACACACACACACACACACACACACACACACACACATACACACACACACACACACACACACACACACACACACACACACACACACACACACACACACAGAGACTCACACACACAAACACGCGCGCGCGCCCAAAATAGAGACTTATGTTATTTTTATTTGTTTACGTTTTACTTTGAATAGCTACATACATGTACCTATGACGAGGTTGTTGAGCGGGGCATTAAGTAACACACGTCTATTTGTTTAACAATGGTTAAAATTTTTTAGAAAGTGCTTTTTAATGAAACAATTTCCCTTAAAAATAATGATGAATTTTTAAAAATTTAATTTTCTATACAAATGTCATATTCTCAAAGGTGGTTTCCTCGGCTAATTATTACCTACAGAATACGGTCACTCTACAGTGGTAATTAAAAGCAATTTTATAATTATTTATATCGTATTTGCTTCGTTGTAATGATTAAGAAATTTAATACAAAACTGGAAGATTTTCTACAATAATTTATTATTAAATAATTTATTTAAATGTATCATCTTCTCTTGCAGTGTCAAACGGTGTACCTTGCATTTATAAGAATATCGTGGTCAGGTCGTAAAATTGATATTGGGAATATTATTCCTAGTTTGATCAAGCACAAATAATCTTGTCAAAGGAAAACGAGAGATAAATAATATTAATCCTTTCTCCGTTTCTTGTTTTTGGTTTTATAGCACCTTTAAGAAACGATGGTATAATCGGAAATGACGTGCATAAGCGTGTTGAGAAAACACCTACATAAATAATTGATTTTGACTTGAAAAACCGGTTAAAGGTAAACTTAACGATGTTGTCAAATGTTAATAGGTATAAAATTAAATCAAATATAGGAATTCGTTGATAGAATAAAATAGTTATTTATCAAATATTCTTGGAAATTTATATGTATATTAATGGGAAATAACGACGCTCACGCCTTCAAAAAAAGATACACCGTAATATCGTATATTTAGTAAATACACGATACATGATCATTTGAATAAATGTTTGAAAGTTGTATACCGAATATTGTTAGTTTAACAATAGGGTCTTGGCATATATGTATGTATGTAACAAATGTTACACTGTATTGAAATTTACCTTGAATCCTCTGAGGTTATCCACGATGCAAGCCAACAAAGCGTCCCGGCCTACAGTAGCTGTGACATTCGGTATCGGTTCCGCAAATCTCGGGTACATGGATTCTGGAATAAGAAAGACGTTAGATACCGTTCAGCGAGGATGGCAAACATGTTTACTTACAATAAAAGTTTTTATAGAATATCTCTAGACGAGATGGGTTGAACTAGTTCAACGCTTCTCAATCTTTCTTTCTGTTACGAGTTAAGTAACTTTTGTGCTTGTATACTATTTAATATTTATTTTTTAATATAACCATTAAAAAACTTATAATCAAGTTTAATAATTTCTTCTTCCTTGTCAACTTACATAAACTTATTTAATAACGTAGATTTTTAATTTCAAGTTGTTTATGAAGTCATTTAATAAAGTTTTTTTTACCCATTAATTTCATTAAGGTGAACTGAAACAACTTCAAAAGATTGTTCACAACAAAAGAAATAAAAGTTTGATATATCGCCTTTCAAAAGTATATAAAATAATAATGACGAAGTTTGCTTATGCGGATATAGTATAGATAATAATTATACAGTAAATAATAATAATAACAATAAAAGACGTAGAGCTTTAATACGAGTATGTATATCGTATATAAAATAGTGCCCATATAGACAGATCTTCAAAACAATAATTTGGGCTCAATATCAGATTCAGATCAGCTTTTATTTATGTAACATAAAAAAGTATGTAATGTATCCAATGTTTTAGTTATTATATACATTATTATTGTATTGATGTGTTTGATACACCGCCAACAACAAGCAACACGCAACCATATTCACCATTCGTAACTTGTTATGTAAATTGGAATAAAATATATAAGTTTGAGTATAGGTGTAGTCGAAGCGGGGACATGACGATCGGTAGGTGCCGGCGTGTCTGCTGGCCCACCCGGGGGGTGCGTGATTTATGTCCGTCCCACCAACGACAAATAGCGGTTTGTCGCTGTATCACTCTTTCGCCGGTAAAATAATGTATCACAACCCAATGCCTAAACATTCTATATATACATGCTAAAAAGTAGCCACGAATATGTCGCACCCTCAGTATACCCTTATATAAAGGCACAACTAATAAAATTGGATATTTGAGTTTTTGGCATAAATGGGTTATATTTTTACAATACTACAATATTTTTATAATATAACCCATTTATGAAAAAAACTCAAATATCCAATTTTTTAGTTGTGCCCCTATATTACTAAGGGTACGATATTTTAAGGGTTTAACCTACATATATTAAACTTAGCACACAAATCGATCGGTTATAAAGTTTTTGTCGTCTTTATACTTTTAGGTGAAATTTTGTACGTAAGGAGCTGTCTTGATCCTTCGATCAAGATAATCCCTTCTAACTTAGGGTGCACGGAATAAGACACGTGGCAATGTTGTAAGCTCGCTCGTGTTACGGGAATGTTGGGTTGTGTCCACTAGAATCTCAACGATACTTGTGTCCGGTGATAGAGTTCATTATGTTCATAACTAGTTATGAGTCTACTTCTAGAATTAATCGTGTTATGATCACGCGGGTTTCCTCTTTTTTGCGGTAATAAAAGCATTCCAACATAACCTAACCGTTAATTTGGTGCACAATCAACATTTTTGGTGTAAAAATACTATATATTTTTGTAAATCATTTCTTTCAATCAAGTCTTTGTGTAAGACATTATGACCTTTTATCTATTTTGGGAACCAAAAGGAATAATTGTTCAAAGCGTGCAATTATTCTAACGTTTGTATATTTATTTTGCATCATAATGATATACTGGACCTTTTTTATAAAGTCAACTTATATTTTTTGGAGTTATTTAATTTATTTGGTACTTGGTCTTAAAAATATTTCTGGTAATCGTCTAAGTTACTAATAATAATAGTTAATACCCTTTTTCAATTCCATTTTACTGCAGTAGTTTCGTTTATGCAATGATGAATGATTCAGGCGTTACTTATTGTTACTTATGACTGTCAGTTAGAGGCCCGACATCATGTGTAATAACGATGCACACATTCCGTTTCAGTTGCTAACTTATCTCTGCACAACATCTAACAAACCGCAAAACCAATCTGCCTAGTTCTGTTCTGTTTCGGCTTGGTTTTCGCAAACGGTATTTGCCGCTCGTTCGGATTATTCTGCAGTTTGCAATTATATTCATTTGAATTAAAAAACAATATGCAGATTTGAAACTGCTGCTTTTCCAAATAAAAAAACAGATACTTTAAAACAATATGCAGATTTGAAACTGCTGCTTTTCCAAATAAAAAAACAGAAACTTTATGAAAGTCGAGGGAAGCGTGTATTATTGTAAAAATTTTTTGGTCTACGATTATCGATGCGTTCCCGCGTGCGTGCTTTTGACGTGTTTATTAAAATCCTTTAATACTTTTAATTTTTAAAACCAAAGTAAAGAACAATAACAAATTTAATATTGAGTCTGAGCAAAGGGCTTGGCCTTCAGTATCATATTAAATACTGCAGAACAATTAAATACCGAAGCATGAATTCGAAGATTTTCTTATAACATAATATAAGTTTTCGGGAATAAATCATAAAGTAAGAAGAAAATTTTACCACAGTAGTCTATACAAATATCATAAAGCTGAAGAGTTTTATAGTTTGAACGCACTAATCTCAAGAACTACTGGTTCGAATTGAAACAATCTTTTTGTTTTGCATAGTACAGTTACTGAGGAAGGCTATAGGCTATATAACATAGCGTTACGACCAATAGGAGCTAAGCATTGATGAGAAATATTACAAAAACGGGGCAAATGTTATACAAAGTTCGTCGGTTCTACTAGTTAATTAAACTTCCATGCTAAGCATGGGATAAAGTATAGTAAGCTATAAGCAGATAATTACTAGTTTTTTATCCATATGAAATTTTATTAGTTCAATTTGGGTATATCATCATCCTATAAAATGTTATAATATGGCATTGTGGTACTAGACACTGAAAGATAGTAATAACGGCCACTCATAAAATGTCTGGTTTTAGTCACCTCCTGAGACACATTATAAATATTCTGACTTGTTAGTGGACGGATCCAGTAAATTTATTGATAGTTGTAATAGCTATTTATTGTTAAGTAAAATGTAATACTTTTTCCTTATACATGGTCATCGGAAACTTCTGATCTGAGAGTTTCCAACTTAGCAGCGTAAAAATGTAGCCAGGACTTTACAGAACACGGCAAAGCCACAACACTTCAATACATCAGAATATACATGTATCGGATATTTTTAAAATATGATTATGATTTTGATTTTAAATACAACATAACAAAGAGAAGCGAAATTTAAACTCATCATTCGAATTTCTGCCTCGCATGGAATCGAACCCAGGACACTTTGAACGGCGAGTCGGCATTAATAAATAAATAAATAATAATCAATGAGGACTACAAACGATAAACTGCTACGCATCTTTCGTTAGGTACAAGTAATATATATGTACATACTTCTATGTTTAATAAATAAAAAAAATACGCCGAAAAATCATATATTTTTGTTGTAATTTTATTTCATGCACTTGTAGGTTCTATGCACAAGCGAATAATATGTATATGATGAGACAAGGCATGAATATTTATTGGACACACACTGTTTTACACGTAATAGAGCTTTGTGCTCCAAACAAATCGACGATAGAGTAATTGGTTTTCAATTACGATTTTTATGGTCCGCTATATTATAGGGATAAAAGTAAACTGAACGAATTTTATACAGTTAACTGTCAATCCAGAATCCTCAAACAGCAGGACAAGTAAGTAGTTCTTTAATTAGATATTTTTATTTCCTCGGAATACTTTTTATTCCCTGCATGAAATCTTATTTAATAGATACAAATGAACGTGAACGAACGTGAACGAAACGTGAATTCAGTTATATTAATTACTTCCATGAGTTTCCTCAGAAATTCTTTTTTATTTCGAGGACTTCATTTAAATTATTTTTAATATCTTCTTTTAAGCGTAAAGTACAGGATGAATGACAAAATAATTAAAGCAGCGAGGAATGCGATGAAAATGAGCTATAAGACAAAAATAAAAAATGTATGAATTATACGAGCGCCTATCATAGAGAATAACAATATACTAATAGCGACACACAATATCTTTAAACCATTTGAAGCATGAAAAAATAAAGTAATGGCTATGTGAATGGCAGTATATTAATATGTATGTTACAATCCTAAGAGGCTTACCATCCGGTACTTCAATAGGCGCTACAGAGACTACGTTTTGTCCATTTGGCATTTCTCGACCTGCGGGTAAAAACAATTTTGTTAAAGGTTATACAATAAGAATAGCTAACGATAAAGAAATGCCAAATTATTCTTCGTTTCATTTATGGATGTTGAATTATTTTGCGTTCGTTTTACGGAAATAGTAAATATTTTAGAATTGTATTTACGATTTACGACATTACCAAACGGGTTTAGATTATAGGTAAACGGTTTATGGCTTTAGTTAGCTTACAATAATAAACTAAATATATTATGCAGCTTTGGCTTGCTTGGGGTTTGTTTCAGATGTATAGAAAAGTAAGCTTAAAAGAATAGTAGAATCTACATTGCAGCAAAAGCTCATAATTCTTTAGTCTATAAACTCTATTTAGTTTTACTTTCATAAACAACATTTCTTTTATTTTTATTGATAAACTTCCTAAATGAAGCTTGCACTTAATATCCAGTTACCGGGTTACATTATGTTATTAGTAAATTTCGATATGAAAACAAATTATTTGGTCTAAAACTATCCATTATCAAATTGGAATAATGTCAATATGGTTATTGAAATCCAGTACCTCGTTCGTTAACAGAGGTCTCAATAATTCGATGTAATATTCGGATTTTTGTATATTACAAGGTTTTTTAGTTTAGCGAAAGAGTGGTTTGACAGAATGAAATTTCATAAATATCTTATACTGAGTTTGATATCCGAGCCATTAACCATTGAGAA
This sequence comes from Carystus phorcus, assembly GCA_018248895.1. Lineage (NCBI taxonomy): Eukaryota > Metazoa > Arthropoda > Insecta > Lepidoptera > Hesperiidae > Carystus > Carystus phorcus. The sequence goes on from DWJN01001329.1 coordinate 6,153, forward strand.
GGTCCCTCGTGAGAAGAACATCTTAGCGGCAGGAGTAGAATAGAATAGAAACCGTGTTTAAGTATTATTATGCAATCTGTATATCAAGTTTAATACTCGTGAAATGAATTACCTATCCGTTCGTAGCTATCGCACGGGAACCATACATTTTTCTGAGATAAAAAGTAATTTGAGTACCACTTCAAACTATGTGCCACATCCAAATCAATTCAGTCTTTAAAGTGTGATTAAACAAAAAACCCCTTCCAAATTTTGGCACTTACTACTGATATTAACATGATCAAGATGATCAATAGTAAAATACATAATATGTTATCTTAGAGTTCTTCGTTTATACGACGTGTGATATTCGCGAACTACGAAAGGACGGCCATACTTAACAGTGAGACAATTACTATTTGTGATCGAATATGACAATGATATATTCATCATTTAAAATTCTGCTATATAAAGTAATTTATATAACCAGTAAAAGTAACAATAAAAAAAGCAGTTTACGAAATAATAAACAACTTAAAACAGGTGCTACAAATTAACTGCCACTTGATCACTTCACGTTGAACATAATTTTCCTCACATAAATTATGCATTATTAAGCATAATTTCCATATTAGATAGTTTCTAGTGGGAGTTCCGAATCTATTATCGAAGTTTGGAAATTATTGAAACTTGGATTCCCATAATTATGGAATTGCGGCCGGTCTCTACGTCATTGCATTCCAAATGTAATTCATTACGATCTGGTATCTTGATCTCGTATCGAAGGAAGCCTAGAAATGGAAGTAAAAAAAAACCTTTCAATATCTGTATAATTTCCAATTCTCAATCCCTCATAATCCTGATAATCATGCCATTGTAGTCTATGTAATATAATAGGTGACGCCAAACATTAAATTGTATAATGTCTAATTGTCATACTATATGATTGTATACTAATAATAATGAAATTGTAAGTTTTGAAAGTAAACTGTACAGAGGCCAAGTATAAATTATAGTTTATGTATATTTTATTGTTGTTGAGTTGAAGCACTCCTAGCTCGGCTAAGTAATGGGCAGAGTTAAGTAACTACGGGAGCGATCTGTATCTGGAGGGGTAACCACAGTAGCAAAAAAATCTGGAGCGTCTCTATGCTTTGGGAGGCACGTTCAGCCGTCAGTCCCGGTTGTTATAGTAGATGACATGACGTGAACCTATGTCGCGGAGGTCTTTGGGTGGCATAAAAACTTGCGATACTTGACATGGCTGTTAATCTCTCAATCAATGAAGCTGGAGTGGCTTAGTGGAGTAAGCTCTAGACCTCTACCGTAATAAGGAGAGAGCCGTGGCGTATAGTAGGCCATTAATGGATTGAAGGTTTATTTTGTTGTGAAATTTTATATATGTAGGTTTTGATACCTATGTTACTTTTTATGTTACTGATATCCGTGGGCGTCCGTGACCATTTATCATCCAATAGCTTATCTGCTTGTTTATGGGATATTTACATAAAACATATTTATAACGCACTTACACTTACGATACAATTTTATAATAATACAATTATAACGTATAAAAGTTTACAACGTCGTTAAAAGTTCCGCTTTTTAATTGCTTACCGCGTGCCGCAATATACCACTAGGGGTATAAAGTGTTTTATGACAATGCATGTAGTACTAGCTAAGTGTTACCTACTGAATTATGACGTACAATATTTTAGTACATATAAATAATAAATAACATAACTAAAAAATTGAAAATATTGAAAGAAAAGCTTTAGTGGTATTTCAACACATGCGCAGTGGCGCATATTAACTCCAATTTATGTGGCAAAATGTAAATCACACACCATAGATATTTTCTATTGTATGTATCATTGAGTCATATGAATGAATAGCATATGGACAAGAATGTCGTGTACTTAATTTGGCACTATCAAAGTAAGGCTACTTTCAAGGTATAAACATGTACGACGGGAAATCTCCTACTAAAGTTATATTTAGATGAAATTATTCCTTTTTTCCAATTTTCCTATTTGCTATAATTATATGTTAATGAAGAATATATTTATTTATAATTGTTATAATTAATAATAAAAAAATAAAACCTTGGTCAAATGTCAGAATGCACACACCAGTTTTCAGAGAATAAACGTTAAATCAAATTAAAATAATAATTTGCTAGCCCGGTTGATATTGTTGCGTAATACTTATATGTGACTAATTTTGTTCGCAAATTTAAATATTTACTCGTAACTACAGTGCCATGAATCAAAACTTTTCATCGCCATTAATTAACCTATCGAAAAAACGGTTATATAATACGAGTTTTTAGTGTGTTCATTCATTTAATGAATGGGCTACCTGTTTGTTTAAAGGGCTATTGCAATTCTTTGATTGTGATATATAGAAATAAGAATTATATCGGAACCTAACTTCAGACGGCTAGACAGATTACATAATCCTACAAGAGTTAGATACTGGCATTCATGTAATCCACCTATTTATTAATGCTTCCAATCAAGGATTTTATAAAAAACAATATATTACAAAATATTTTTTTGTATATCCTTATCTACTTCAATTCGATTATCATTTATATTTCTTAACAATTTAGATCGTGGAAACACAATGGTTATTATTTATTGCACGAAGCTTTATATCCCGTATCTGGATATGAAATAATTTCAACAAAGATAATTTTCAATTAACGTAATCGTAATAATAATACTATTAGCTCATTCGTTTGAGCAGAATTCATTATTAGTAAGTGAAACGGTGTTCTGGGTATGAAGATATATTTTCTGCGAAGTCCAATGTTAAGCCAAAGTTTTTATCTATTTGAGTTACACAATATGATATTTTGAAATATTGAAATTGAATGTTAAGTATTGTGCCTTATAAATGGAACAGATCAAGATTACAATCCGTTAAATACTTAAATTTCTGAACAGCAAACACATGAGGATTGAGGTTGAATTGCTCATATTGGTTAATAGGTAACTAGAACGGATATTTCCTTAAGCTGCTACGACTGGACTATACAATTTATATATGTATATTGTCTGTCAGATATAACTTATTAAAATTGGTACTTATTGTGAAATTTTCATTATTTCTTCTGTCTTAGTTTCCGCTTTTTGATAATATAAAATGTATATCAATCCAAACAAATAACGCGAAAACAAAAATAATATTTATGCGTAAAAATATAAAGTTATTATTGAAACATTCAAAACGAAATTCAGTTTCTGCGGCTAAAATCGTTTCCAATACTTTTGGGGATAGTCATCCATCTTCGAGTCGAGTATTGGACTTGCATTTAAAATATTGAGGTTCGAAGCAAGCGTAACGACAAAAAGTTAAAAAAGAAATATGAAAAACTCTACAGCCAGCAAATAAATTCATGAAGAGAATCAGCAGTGTTGCCAATTCTATTTTTGTTTATGGTTAACAGAGATTTTGGCAAATGCAGATCGTACGCCTAAAAATATAGCGTATGAAATGTTCGCTTATATAAAATGGCCCATTACATGGATAATAATTTTTATTACTTATACTACCTAAATCCGGTCATGTTTCGCTATTCCAACGGACAGTAGTATCGAAACTAGCAACTATGTTTATATTAAAATGCTTAAAATTCCCATGCAACTACTTATATCATAGTACATACTACTCATACATTACATTAAAAATCCTAATTAGTACAACTACTTTCAGAATTTTGGCCTGAAACAGTCCTATTGAGGAGATACTTAAAAATAATACTTAAAAGATTCTGCGACCAGAAAGATGTTATTCTTATACACATTACACATACAAGTCTAGTAAATTGACATAATTACATTCAAAAGGACTTTCAAATATTTTTTGTTTTTTACTTTATGCAAGAACTGTGTCTATTGTTTCATACATTGCATACTATGCATCATTTTAAAAATAGAAAGAAAGCTTTTAAATACACCATGAATCTTAATTTGACTATTAACAATGTCTACGCTACACGCATTAGCTAGGATTGGTTTTTACTGGATCGTAGAAGCGTAGGCCATTAAGACAAGCGTTGACAGGTCCTCTTTGCGCGATCGACAGGATTGTTCCATTACCGCCGAGTAGATGAATAATTGACATTCAGGAGAATGCTCCTAGGATCCCGTTATGCCATTTAAACTGTCTTCGCCTTCAGGTATTTCGATATAAGCTTATAACACAGAGTGATAATGATCTATGCTTACTATAAATTAGAATATTATGAAGAGATTAGTGCTAAATATTAGTAATATTTGAAATATATTGCTTTATTTTGAAGTGTCTTACTATAAACCGAAAAATATATAGTATTCGTAAATATAGCTCTGAAAGAATCTTTCATATTATACATTTCTAAGAACCTGCTTTTAATATTTTAGCACTCGCACTGTATTAAAGTAGATTATCGTCATGTAATTATACCAATAATAAACATGTTTATTTTCTTATTCGTTTGGGGTCACCAATCAATATTGGTGACACCGATTTTATTTATTCACAGGCATCTAATTTTGCATATAACAGAAACCTTCTATAAAAGGTTTTGAGAAAACTTACTTAAATGTAATCGAACCTTGGAAACGGAATGATGCTGAATGCTGAAAAATAGCACAACGAAACTCGTGTGTCGATAGGCGAAGCTGTCCCGGATTCTACTTAGAACGAGTACAATTTCATTCGTTCGCTACAGCACACATCGGCGGTCGCATAAATTTATATTTGCCCGATTTAAATCAGAGATAACGTTGAATTGCAATGAATATCGAATGGTATTAGTGAAGTTATTGAATCAGTAAAGATTGATTAGTCAAGAATGGATATATCTGCTAATGATTTAGTTAAGTATGAACATCTTAATATGTATTTTCACTGTATCAACTATGTGATCAGTGAAATAAAAAACGCTGTATAAATTATCATATTTTAAGGTTTATTGCATTTGACTGGGCGTTGCACTGCCTGAGGCACAACTGTTAGGATTTTATTATATTAATGATGATGATTACATTGTTGACTGTTATTTGTATGTAGTTGGGTATTAAAAATAGAGTGTTGTGAATTGTTATATATATTTCTACACATTTAAGTTATAAAAACTTTCTCCTGATAAATAATTTGAAAATAATTGTTAGTTTATTAAAAATCCATGACAATATACACTTTCTTAGGCGTCGCTCATGGGACATAAAATGGTCCGGAATGCGTCGCGTCTAAGATGACGTCATTTAGTTGTAAATATCAGTCCGCCGACATTACTTTATTTTCTATGCCTTCAACCCCTTATTTTCTTTATCACTATGAAATGACGGCACCGAAGTCATTCAAACGTCTTGTTCATAGTAGTGTTTTGACGGTTAATTGACGTAATGAATTTTTACTTTGAATTTTTAAGGCAAATACATATGAGAATTAAAAATAACAACTTTTAATTGTTTCTTCGGCGTATACTTAATAATGTTAAATAGGTTTGAATAATTTGTCAAATACCGTATTATGATATAGGTAGTTGAACCTTGATAATATAATATGTTACTTGAGATGAGACAAATTTAATAAACTTAATGCTTCACGCGTGAAGCCGGGAAATGAGAATTAATTAGAGCGCTACGAAAACTATTATGAAGAAAGTTTCCAAACTTTCTGTTGCGGAGACGAGAAACATTTCAGAAAATTTAGTTTGTAATTCGGAAACATAATGTCTACATTATAACATATATGAATTAATAATGTCTTTTATGTTTTATAATGAGGAATGAGGTATTTTATTATTCGGTGGCAGTGGTATACTGAAGGAGTGCTCAACTACACAGAGCTTATACCTACAATGTAATCTGAACATGTACGTAACTAGCAAAATTTCTCTTCTCTTTTTAATAGTTTAAATTCGTGTGATTGAATAAGTGATAAAATAAAAAATTGTTGTTTTAATTTCATAGTAAACAATGACATAATTAACATAGTTGTGTAACTACCTATAAATATTTTTTTTTCTTTCTATAAAATAGATACATTTTAATTAATCTGATTTAGCCCTTGTTTTGTCAATGTGCTTTTTGGGTTCGATGTGTGTAATTTTTTGTAGAATGAAATAAATAAATATAACATTACAATGTACGCAGACTTTGGTAAAATGACTTTAATATATTGTAGTACATCCCGATTAATATTATTTTAACTAACTGCTTTTCGCAATGAAACTATGCTACTTTTGTTCCCCTAAACCTTTATAACTTAGTAGTTTCATGGTTCACAGAAGGGGCGGCTCATTTGAACGTTGTTGACACGGGGTCATTCTGAAAGTAAACATGGCGATTTCTGCCTTATTGCCGACTTTACCATAAGTGGATTGGACTTCGATAAAAGTCAAGACCCTATCGTTTTATATCTTGAGTACTAACAACATTATATTCTCTCTCGTTTTTTTCTTTATTCAGTTTCGATGTTAACAGTATTTTACAACCAGATTGATAATTCTTTTTTGGTTACTAATAATAATAAAGGAAACATTGTCATTCGGACTAGGATTCTTTGTGTTTTGGGCGCAAAGGAATATCATCATTATTAAGGAATATTAATTAAATATCATTATGATCAACGATCCAAAAACTAACATCTGTATACGTCGTATAAATGCTCTGACCGGGTGTCGATTTTAGGTTCCTTGACTTTAGAGACAAGGTCATTAAGTCTCAATTTCTAACATCCGTATGAATCGAACTCAAAAGTTAAAAGCAGTAATAAGTATAAACTAGAATATGAAATAAAATCAAATTGTAATCTCAAACCTGTAGATAGCTCTTTTGATTGCCATTATTTGAAATAAAATACTTCAAATATCGTTTTATCCGCAGAATGTTTCTTTGAATTAGACTTACATTTCGCAAGGGAGCGCTGCAATTGAAATTAGGTACGGACTTAATACCCACATAGAGATGTGGTAATATGCACAGACTGCTAGTGAACATACCTAATTAGCTTTGACATAACTATAAATATACCTACTAATTAGCACCAACCACTTTGCAGTCTACATACCTTTTTACTACATCGTGCCTGTAATTAGTCCAGATTACGCACCAAAGAAATCTTCCATAACATAGCGTCGACATCAAAATTAAGTGTAAAAAATAGATGTTGTGAGACATTCGGGTGACTTTTAAGCTTTTAATTAATTCAGTAAAAATAACAAAAATAAGCAATTAAACTAAATTCTTGAATAGTATTTAGGTCTTTTATACATATATGAATATCAATAGATGGCGCTGTTCGACAAGCCGATTGACGCTGTATTTTCTACGATAATAGAGCGTGTATTTGAATGTATGTATTAAAGATAATAAGTAATTGGCTTAATTTAAATAAATTTAATAACATTAAAAATAAAATAGATCAGAAAAAATATGTACCGTATTTATGTAGACATACGCTTGCACATAAAGTCTCGATTTTAAAAATGTTATGCCATTAAGTCGTTGTAGAACGCAGTCATTAAGCCACGTCGAAGGCTTAAATAAAGATAAGTCCCTTTATTGGGAGTAAAAAATGAAATTTTTGTTTCTGTTGATGTAATTATCAAGTTTTAACATTTTATCTTAATGCAGTCAAATTATCGTAAAATTTTCGTTGTATAAATAGGCCTAGGTCTATAATAATAAGAAGTTAGTACGTAGAATTTGCTACTAATAGCAATTTAATGGTATTCTCTGATATTAAGGTTTTTCATAATTCTCTTCAAATTACACTGTACAGAATTAAGTGCTTCTAAACAGAAACTGCACCAAAAATATTGAATAATTTACGTGAAGATTCTCAAGAGAGAAATTAAAAGCGCTATTTATGAGCTCGACTAAAATAACATTTTTATATTGAAATGAGTGTCAGTATTTTTCCTAGAAACAGAATCAGATACCTAAAGAAATAAAGTCTTTATTAAAATCGTTAATTACAGTTCTATAACGAGTCTTTTTAGTAGCTAAATTCAAGTAGACCTAATTCTGAAGCTAAAAAATTAAATTAAGAGAGTTAATTTAAATTATATAAGATACTGCTATTACAACAAAAGTGATTTATGAAAAAAGTTTTTCAACCTTAAAACCAATTTGGGAGAACTTTTTTGAATTACGTGATTCTGGCAACGAACAATTTAGATTGGTGCTTGTTTCTTGATAATAATGTGATACAACTGTGATACTTTCCACAAAAGTGTATTGAAATTGGTCTAATGGTTTGGTAGTAATTACTCCGTCAGTTATTCATGAAATGTATTTTTAGTGGGGTTTTATTAATTTTAAACCTCTTTTTCCGTAGCTATGAATGTTAATTGGTTTACAAAATGTAGGGATAAGTTATTATTTTTGTGAAAACCGAACGTGTTTACAAATAAACATAAAAACAAAAAACTAAATAAACCATATTCCTAATTATATATACAATTTATAACGGAGCTTCATATTCTGCATAATATATCATTAGCCTTTGAATGTGGAATATTTCATCATATCCTTAATCAATCGTTCGCTCCAACAAAACTCTACACGCTACGCTCGTTGTTTAATAGGGTTGTATTTGCTGCTGATGTTGGTAGTACTGATTACAGGTGTGGTAGTAGTGTTGGAGACGATGGCTGTAGGTGTGGTCTTGCTGAAGCAATTTTTTTTCATAGGGACTAATCTTCTATAGATAATCTTCTAAAGATGCGGGGTTTTTGCCCACTAAAAAGCCCTGGATTTTGCTTTGAAAAAAATGCGTTTTTAGAAGTGATGAAAGATTTAACATGATTCGTTCTAAACAAGTTCCATCTTTAATCACCTAAAAAAGACAATTTTTTATCATTTGTAGATGAAAATTTTGCTAACGCACTGGTTTGTAGATATAATCTGAATAGGTTTCAACGAAGTTATTTAATTGAAAATAAGGCTGAATAATTCAAAATATAAAAAGACAATTCATCATATTAATTTCATAGATTTTCATAGTTTACACAGGTTTACAATTAACTTTATTGTCTAAGCGAATTTTTTATTTTTCTGACTGGTAAAATCATTCTCAACAACTATTGCCGCTGCCATTAATCATTTCCATTTTACATATGTTTCTTATAAAAACAATGTCCGGAGGCCGCGGTATTGATTTCGATTACACCCAGCAGTAACTCAATTAAAACAATAATTTAGTGTTATCAATTATTAACCTCAACAGCAATAATAATTATCAGCGGATGGTACATCTGGGCCGCCGCCGCGGCGTCATAGTTTGTAAGTACTAGTGTTATTCGAAAAGTATGTCGCACAATTATTGCTAATATAATAGATAACTTCATGACATTTTGAATTTGTTCTTGAACTGACACGACACGCGTCATGCAAACAGGTATGACATCATGTTGAAAAACTAACTGACCCCAGCAAACGTTGTTTTGCCATATAAATAATTATCCTAAAACTATTTTAACCTTAAAAGCTAGACTGTCGCGGACTTTTATTTAGAACTATTAGAGGGGAACAATATTGTAATACGTGATTTTTGAGTACCTTTCACCGTTTACTCAGCGCACGCAAGGAAAGCTCTAAACTTTGCCATTTTTGCAATACTTTTTATTGCTGCTCCTCTCTTATATACCTTAGCGTAATGTTATGTAGCCTATAGCCTTTCGCTATAAATGGACTATCTTACAGTAAAATAATTTTTCAAATCGGTCAAGTAGTTACTGAGATTAGTCCGTTCAAACAAACAAACAAACTCTTCAGCTTTATATTGGTATAGATTTTAAGTTGATATTTATGTACACAAACTAAAGTAAGTACATACCGAAGTGAAGCGAGAGTAGGTCAAGAGTAATTAATATAGTTGGAAATACTATCATTGCCTGCTTGTTGGAGAGAGCCGCCAAAGGATTCGCTGTGTACTGGTTGGAAGCTTGAGAGCCCGTACTTTCTTCTTTTCTCTTTTTACTTGACCGGCAACGCACCAGTGATGCCTTTGGTGCTTCTAATATCTATGGGCGACGATGATCTGTTAACATTACATGGCTCGTCGGCTTGTTTCTTCGCTACTTACATAAAAAAACATTTAAGTCCTGCTTGTGGCACATTTTTCTTTGGAAATTTTCATCGTCTTTTCGGGTAATGTGGCTAATTCTAGGATTCTCCACACGCAGATACTGGAAAGTCAGACTATGATGTTTAGTTGACTAATCTGTATCATCGCCTACAACACCACAACCAGAACACGTCAATGCGGTCTCGATCTGCCATTTTAAGCGTTTGCGTCTCCGATCCGTAACTAAAGATAGAGAATACAAAACGGTTCACCAGTGTCATATTTGTCTTTCGAGATATCTTGCGGTCTTTTTAAATTTGTAAATGGAGCATCGCATTTTTGGCCATACCGATTCGCCATCTGACTTTTTTCCCAAGAGACTATGATCGCAGTAGACGAAATCATCCAATTATTCTAGGGATAAGGAACCTGTCAGGTTGAATGATTTTTGTCAGCTATCACCATGAGGTTTGCTCTAAAATGGTTAATTTTGAGGTCTAGATCCAAGCCGATTGCCTTCATTTCGTTAGAGAGGTTTATAATTTCAGTTTTATTTGCAGTCAAAAGTGCTGTGCTATCGCGGCGGTTTGTTATTTTAGTGTTACCAATAATTCCAATCGTTCCAATTTCGGTTTCACCTTATGTTGCCATCATTATATCTACCTATACAATTTAAGTAAATTAGTAATAAACGAATCCTTTAAATTGCACAAGTAACTTTACTTAATAATAGTAGGTATCCAACCGCTTTTGTAAATTTCATTGGACAGAGACAGTTTCTGTCAGGTCTCTGAATTAAGTGTTCTTGATGTTCTTCAATTATTATTGGTGTTCATCTTACAGAAACCATTTGTTTTTTTTTTGAAATTAGGAACGGGAATATCAATTAATTATAATAAAATTATTCAGAATTCCCAAAGGAATCCCGGTTTTAAATAAAAAAAATTGCCACCGAGCACCGAGCACACCGGTTAAAATCATAACAAAACTATTAAATTTAGTAAATAGAATGTACGAAATAAGGAAAGCCGTGTGTGCTAAATCACAACCCTTTCTATCAAACAAAAGTACTTAACCTTGCGAAATAGGTAATCATCCTCGATAAAAAGATTGATTTCACAAAACAATTATTATCTATTACTACTTTATATGTAGAATTGGATATATGATGTTCAAGAATTAACAAGAAAGTGCAAAGGACATTATTGAAGAATTTTACAATACCTGTACCCGACAACAATATGCACTTAATGGTATTGTATCGACAAGGCGCAGTATGCATTAACATCACTCGAAACAGCTCTTAGATTTAATTGGTAGCTTCGTCTGTAAACAATGTTAGATATATGACGGCTCTATCCTTGATTGAAACAGTAGATATTTGTACTAGAGGACGACTTTGTAGTTGCGATAACAATGAGTGAGTCACAGTTATTGTTTTCTTCTAAGTAGGAAAATAATGGCTCAGTAACAAGAAGTAACAACAAAAAATGTTTTATTACAAAGCTTTCCTTAGGCGTATTATAAAGGTAAATCTATATATTACCTCCGGTTTGTTCGAAAGTCCCTGAAATTGTCTGGTAGGATTCGTATTCAGTACATAAATAAGCTGACGGAGTTAGCAAGGATACGAGTATGTGTATAACTTTTCCTTGCCACTAGTAGTTATGTGGAAGTGGCTCAAAGTACAGATAATAATGTGGATTAAAAGAAATCGAATTTTAAATTAAACTAAAATATGTATCTTACACATAACGTCCAAGTGAAGTCAAAATCACGGTGTTAATGAAGATACTAGCTAAAAATATTAAGATTATGGTTTTATACAATACCTATAAATAGGTATCATTTGTAGTTTAAAATGTTTAGTATTATTATTAGTATATTGTCCAAATATATAATATTCTACATACATGATTGTAAACAATGGAAGCAAGTGATAATGACTTACAGTAAATTAAAATAAAGCTCGCACATGTGGTGTTCGAAACATTTTAAAATTTTTATTAATAGAAAAAACGAAATATGATCAAGCTAAATAGAAAACGCCCTCTTGAATCTCGATTACTTTTTATTGAGAAATTTAAATTTTAGACAAAACCAGTCACAAAGAAGACTGCTGTAGATGATGATGTGTATTTGCATTAACAGTAGCTTCACAATATATATATGCTAATTTAATATATATTCGGAGGAATATAAGTTTATATAAACAAAAAA
>DWJN01001330.1:0-18415 GCA_018248895.1 Carystus phorcus
GGTCAACTGGTGTCAACTCGAAAACGACAAGGAAACTACCATCTCAGCGCCGTGTCGACCGACGCCACGCAACGGGACTAAGGTTGGTGGATTCCCTTTTTGGTGTGTGCTCATTTGAATGTTGTATGTATTGCCCAGGAAGGGACACTCAAAACAATTAAATATACAGTCTACTTTTTTAGTTTTGCCAACCACCATTTTAAGCTCCGGACTCAACAACCTAATACTTGATTTTCGAGTATTCAGTCCGGAATTAATGACAATCACAAACAGTTATAAAAAAAGATTTAAATTCTACTCGATCCGGAAAATGGCATGTTAGCTACATACATCAAGTTTTATGCGACTGAAGGTGAATTTCCGATATTTGAATTGCATTCTCTTTTATTTTTTATCTTTTTGATAGAATAAACAACATCTCAATCAACTTTATTAACTCTTCGTTTTAACTCTCCACAACTTCGGCTTGCCCCTACATCGCACGTGACCTACTTTAGTAGATTAATCGACTCTAAGAATAAACCTATGTTTATATTTAATTGAAATACTTGGGCCATTATTATATTCTTGGAATCCCCATTTTATACATAGGGACACTTTCAACTTATCAAATTATCATTTGGTACATAACTGGATTTTATACTTGCTGGAGGTTCAAGTTCACCAATTAATGCTGACATCCTTTCTAGAATTTCCTGTCTCGCAGGTGGTAGGGACAAAACGACACAACCACAATGTATAGTAAACAATGATATTCAATGTTAAGGCCAAAGTAAAAGGTACATTGAGTTACGAATTCAGTATGTAAATAAATATATAATACTAATAGCTGCAGAATCCATGATGCTAAGAGGGGAGTTACTCGAACATCACGGAGACCGTGAATGATAAAAAAAGGTTTTATATTTTTTTCCTCTTCATAAGTAGTGAGAGTGAATATGGGCTAATCGAAATACTCGCGAGCGCGGCATATTATAATTTTGCCGTTACTGACATCCTTTACTGTAAAAAACTCGCGCTGGAATTGTCCTGGAATTCTAATATTCATTAATGTAACTTTTATTGCAACTTTGTAGCCCTTCCAATCTCTTAAGTTACGCTAAAGTAATCAAATTATCGAATATCACACAGTTTGCATCTAAAATATTATCATGACTTATATGAGTCGCTCGAAAGTATATTTTTATTATTCTGATGGAATAGGTTGTACTACACCCGCGGCGTTTAGTTTACATATGGGGAAGATATTCAACAAGGTATAATGTATCTCCCATGCGCTAATCTGCCGCACTCGACTAAATCCTAAAATCCCTTCTTGACTCCATTACTATTATTTAGCTACAAATCCACAAATAGAAAATATAGACACAATAGAAAAGATGATATTATCTTAATTAACTAATAGCAGAAATAGCCAAACTCACATTTCGATAATATTATTACTGAATTTATTATTATAGCAGTCTTTGTAAATGCTTATATGGAATTATCTCTTAATATTTAATTATCCTTTTCTGAGACGGCCTGATTCACAAAGTTCTATAAAATGATATATAAAATAAGCATAGAGAATTTTATTCAGGAAGCATAATCATTGTAATCGAAGACAATTAATCATAGGCTGACATTATTTCGCCGAAGGTCAAAATAAGATTAAGTATGCCGATTATATCACTATTTGTAGCCGCTATTTTGTCATCAACACAATATTCAGCACAAATAGACATGATAATTGCTATCCTGTTTATCATTCACGCAAATAAATTTCCCTCGCTAATTGGCTATGCTGAGTTATCGCTTAAGCCGCAGCTTAGTTCACGACGAACTGTGTCGACAATTGATTTCTTTCATTGAAATTTATTAGCGCGTTATCGTTTAATGATGTTTTTTTATTAGGAATGTAATTATACAGCTCAAGTATTTGTTTGAAGTAAATGTGGCCGTGGATCATTTAGATTTTTATAACTAAGGGTAAAATCAACTAACTAACTTATAACTTATATTAAAACTTACTTATATCTTATGCTGTAAATTAAATCTATAATTATTCTAGGATTAGAAAACTTTTGTATTACCCAACGGTGAATCTACATAACAGATTGTTTTAAATACATGTCGTTAATAACATGCTGTGTACATTAGTAAAGTTAGTCTTATTTTAAAATCTACACGAGGCAGGTGAATATGTATTGTAATATACAATTAAACATGTAGGATAACCTAAAATGGTAGTCTACAAGTAGAATGCGATGCGAGATGCTTCATATGCTTCTGCATTTTGATTGGATAATTGTTTTAGGTACATATTAATTTCAACTTTGAAATTTAAATCAAGTGTATCATAATAGGTAGTTAGTTGTGCCTAACTTTTAAAAGTGAGTGATGTCAGAGTTTTATAGTCTATCCTCATATCCGTAAAACCATTGTGGACCGTCTTATAGGTGCTATATAACTATCCTGTTGGTAGTAAAGTTAAACGGTAAAATAGTAAAGTTAAACGGTAAAATAGTAAAGCTAATAGAGTCCACGGTTTGATGACTGACCGTGGTAGAATTTAACAGAAAAACCTTTGCTTTCGTATCTTATACCCTTCATTACATACCCAAGACAAAATATAACAATGGCGCTTTATGGCTATGTTTACTTATTTGTTACATGCCTCTAACGCATTGCGCAATATAAAATCGACATTCGGCAGTTTATGTGTAAAACAGTGGCCTTTCGCTTACCTCACATCGAACCGAGCGGACACCCCTAGTGTTATAAGTATTAATTACTCATAAAAAATCGATGCTATATTTAGTAATTATATCTATTAATAAAAGTATTCGTAGCCAACATCAATTCTTATTTGTGATCTTCCGCTGTGCCCCCACATAACTGGCACTTTCAGTAGGATATGAGTGCTCTGCTAGTGATGGAAATTTAACCATAAACATTATTAAAAAATTGAGGATGTTTTCCTTATATTGAGGATTTTAAAATCATATATATTGAGGATGTTTACTTTGCATGTTTGGATATTTTGCCGTATTTACTTCGTTAATTATGTATTTGAGACTACGTTTCAAACCATACACTTTTCTGTGTATTTCAAAACAAATTTGTTCAGTAACGTTACGACGGAGTTAAACCTTTTCAGGGATAACATTAAACTTTATCAATAAAAAACAAAAAAAAAATCGGCTTACAAACAAAAGAATATGTTCTGAACAATATTCTTATAGCATATTTATATATAAATCTTATACGTACCTAAGAAGTAAATGCAGGTTTTAAATACATTTCTTTCTAGAAAATATATTTTAGGCACATATAGAATCAGTAGCAGTAGCACGTTTTTTATGAAACGTTAGATACCTCAATGATCCTTAAGTTACTCAAAGACTTTCTCGCCGTCTGCAGCCTGCGTAAATCGATACGTATTATAAAAACCTTCCCTTTTCCGTTGCTAACGGCACCACAGCTGAACCGAGAGAGGCTACGATCATTGACAGCCAATTTTGTTTATTTTTTTACAGGCACGTCACGAGTCGCGCACATTTTCAACTGCCTTTGAAGTTCACTAACCGTGCGTGCTCTAAAGATCGATTTTAGCCCCATGCTTGGTTTTTAACTGCCAACTCCGTTACAGTCAGTGAACTAGTTAAATTGTTGAATTTTATTGCATTTTTAACATCATAATATAACTCGACTATATGTATGAATTATAAAAGATTTATTATTATATTATGCGCTGACATCCTTTAACGTGTTAGGAAATCTATAGTTATAAGGTTACTTATGTACATATATACATATGTATGCCTGTTTGTATGTGTGTATGTATCTAAACAATATAGTTGATGGTATTAATGAACTAGTTGTCTATATATCGTAAAAGTCATTGGCACTCAAGAACAGTTTCGACATAATATCAAACATAATTCAATGACAGTCCTTTTTTCGTCTTAATGAGTTCTGTAACGTATCCACGCTGCTTCAGTTTCGATTGATTGACAATAAACTTTGGGGCCTATCTGCTTGTCGAAAGTTTTTATTCTGCTAATGGCCATTTAAGGTTAAAAATTAGTTATTAGTGGAAGTGGTCATGAGATTTGGCCACTAATGGCTACTCATAACTTACACTATCCATATATCAGTGACGAGAAAGGGTATGTGCCCTGTAATGGTCATTAATGGGTTGCAGCCAAAATTCTCTCTCGGTTGAATATTACGATCGCTTTAATATTTACTACAATATCACTTTATAATATAATAACCATACCCTGTTATTGACATAATGATTTTTACCGAATGAGGTAAAATAGATAAATGCATATTTCCATTCCATTCAACAGCACTGCTCCAAAAGCAAAAGCTCCACAAATCCGCATTGGAGCAGTGTGACGGAGTAAGCTCCAGACCTCCTCAGTGATGAGGAGTGACCCGTTCTCTGTAATGGGCCATTAATGGGTTGACCCCAGCAGCAATGAGAGTCATTTGGCCAACGCTCATTTAAAGATAATTACTTCCTTATTTTCCTTACAATTTAATTAAATCATTTAATGTATGACAATTATTTACTTCACGTGTTTTTATATTATGAAATTCATGTTCTAAGCATTTTTTAAATTAGTCAATTATCTATTAACATATAAATTTGTATTACAAGTGGGTGTCTTCAGTTCGATACTTAGTCGTCTGTATATGATAATAATTAGTTAACATGACGTAAAATTGCTGAAATATATAAATCGTATTAAATTCTGTTATGGTTTCAATTATGCCAGTAGCCAGAACTTTTCAGTATCCGTTTCGATTTCAACTTTTCAACTTCTGAAATATGATTCGAAACTATCCGGAACAATGTTTCAAACTTGTTTATGGTTTGAAAAGTTATTTTGTTTCATATTTCAATAATATCCATATTACTTAGTTTTAGTTAGTAGTTTGAATGTTTGTCATTCGCCGTCAAACGTAATCTATACTTCTATACTAATATTACGAATATAATAATATAAAGCTGAAGAGTTTGTTTCTTTGTTTGTCTGATTGATTGATTGTTTGAACGCGTTAAACTTAGGAACTATTGGACCGATTTGAAAAAATCTTTAAGTGTAAGATAGTCCATTTATGGAGGAAGGCTATATAGGATATATAACATCACGCTAAGATGAAAAGGAGGGAAGCAGCAATAAAAAATATTGCGAAAACGGCAACATTTTGCAACCTTGCATTCGCTAAGTAAACGGTGAAAGTTACTCAAAATTGTTCTCTTCTAAAAGTCCTAAATAAAAGTCCGCGACAGCATATGTTTAACTTTTAAGGTTAGCCCACTATATCCGTTTAAATTAATATTTTTATGACGAAATAACGTTTGCTGGGTCATCTAGTCTTACATATACCTGCCCTTAACCCATTAATTGCCCACTACTGAGTACGTCTCTCTTCGTCACTGAGGAGATCTAAAGCATACTTCACCACGCTGCTCCAGTGCGAATTCTTGTGGATTGGTGACATATATATACGTATAATTATTTAACAAAAGTGATAAGTTCTTCCGTGTCATATTCTTTGTTATTAAAAGTCCTGTACTTTTTGATCTAATTAGCCGATAAACGAAAAGACAAGGCACCTGGTGGCCAGTGGTCATCCTCACCTATGGATATATTTATTTCTTTATATACCATACATAGTAGTATAAAGACCCGCCCTTGTCTAATGTTTAAAGTGTTTTCTGCCAGTTTCTTTAAACAAGTAAAAAACCCATATCAGGACCAGTAGCATTATAGGCTAGAATGAATAAAGTATCAGTAATAATCCTAATGAATTATTTATTAATAATATTGATAATTGTAATCGTTAAGAGAAAACTCTGCATAAATTAAAAATTAACCAAGTGACGATCGACAAAAGTTTGTACTCTCTATAAAACACATTTCATTAAAGTGGTTTTTGAATTGACAAAATATACACAGTAAATTATACCTCTTAGTATAGGTTATTTCAAATTTGCAAATACGTACGGTACTAAGAGTAATATTTCGCACAAGAATAGACATAAAACTTCGTTTGGAACAGTCGTATCAATAAATTCTGTAACAAATATTTTTATGCGGTCTGAACTTGCCCTCGATGCCTTTGAGATATAATTTATGGATAGGTTGAGCGTATAAATAGTGTAGTACCTTTTATATAATGTATTATTATATAATGTATTATTGACTATTAATATGGTGACATTAACCTTTAACATTTAAAAGACAATTTCTAATTTCAATTAAGATTGCGAAAATAGAGGATAATTTACCAACATAAATTCAACGACAATGTTATTTTGTTAAATTTAATCTTTGGAATTCATGACGAAACCGTTTACACGAAGAGCTGAGGCTGAGTCGTCCAAATCGAATTTACGAAATGTTTTATTCACTTTGAATGAAAACAAATTTTCCTCGAACAATTGTTATAATTAAAGTTTGGAAACTTTTGGTTCTGCTGAATATTATATGAGTCTTTACAGTCGCCTTTACATTCGTTAATGTTGATCTATTCATTCTACTGCATTAAATTATAACAATGAAAAATAAAGTAAATTTGTGTTATTTGAAAATTTAAACCTTTGAAATATAGAGTTCTACCGATACCGAAAATAAAGAGAAACCTGTCTTTAAGTCCTTTCATCTCGCTATTATAAATTTTGACCAAAATTCAATCAATTGACGATACACAAAAATGAATACAAAATCAAATGGGAATAAAAAATTTACACGTCATAAAATTTTTAAGAATCCTTGGTCTTTCAAAAGATTGTTCAAAAATTCAGAAAATCATTCACTTATGCACGTCATTTTATTAAGGAGAAGAAACGGCAAAATGATTGCAATTGTAATCTTACCAACCACCGTGAAATTAACGTCATTGAACTTGGAAGTGGCGGGAATCTTCATCACGACACCGAATAACAAAAGCCCCTGCGACCGGAAACAAGTAGTCATGAACAACAAGAGCTAATCAAATAAAATGTGTCGGCTCATAAATGTAACAACTACACAAAGTGGCGTAAGGTAAATGAAGTTTAAGAGCCAACGTACATATATCTGATGAGGCGAAGCAGAGCACTTTTATTTAAGAAGAAGATGATGAAGAAATTTTTAATGTAGAAATTTCAAAGAACTCTTATAAATATTAGATTATATTGGCGAGATTAGCTTCTAAAAAAGTAATTGTTGAGTAAATATTGCAGTAACGGACGTATCAAAGACAAAAAGAGGTTGCTCTCAGATAACGGTGACGAGTTAACCCTAGCCTCTGACGTTCGATGGTAATGTTTGATCACAATTTTATGTGATAGTAAGTGAAGTGGTTTTAGGAGGCAAAGCGCATTAACTTGGTAAAAGTCTATTCACTCTTTACTTGAAGACACCCACGTTGTAAACGGACGAAACGCCAACGCAGGCAATTTATTCCAGTTTTTCGCAATACCCCTAACAGAGACGAGCCAAAGCGAAGTCAAATTATTATGGACTTTCGTAGCAATCAAATAATGTCGAAATTATTCATTTCCATGCTTTCACCATCTTCACCATCGATCGCCGGACTTAGTTGATTGGATAATTTATTTTCAATATAATTTCAGCACTACTTTATACTGCAAAACTTGGCTACAGAAATTGCTTTAAGCTACGCCTCGTCACATGTGCGCCGGTTCTTAATAGTTTTGTTTGTGTGTTTAACAACCTGTATATTTGTTACAAGCTTTTATTTAACTTGTATGTAGTTTTGTTAAGTTAGATTACTGCAACTGACTTTTGTAGCAGTTATTCTCAACCGATTGATTAGGAATTTTGTGAAGGTACATGCTTAATTCGGATTACAAATTCATAAATTTTTGAATGTTACTCGTACATGGCGGGTGGCCAAAATAACGGACTAGTTACGTTTTATGTGTGTTTTTTGCTAATAACTTATTTTGTTTATTTACTTTATGTATAACCTGAAAAATGACTAATATCCAGACGGGATATCTGGTGATGAGGGGTCACCATGAACACCAGGACTATAAGAAGGAAGAAGAAGAAGCGGCCCTGAAAGAAATCTATTTTCCTTTTTTGTTCAACTCCGTGTCACAGCTCTCTGAGAATACATTAGAAGTTTTTGCAGGTAACTGGCAAAAGCTATCGTCAGAATTACACCGTAGAAGTTCTTCACGATTCCAATGGATGTGGATGAAACTTCAATCTTTGAAGAGCGGTATAATACATACCCGTAGCACATACCCTTACCTATCTTTAATAACAAAGAATGAGTTCCTTAACCCATAGATGAAGTACATGACACAAAAATCTATTTATTGATGCACCATATTTTATTAAAGATACTTTAGGTTTATTTATTTACAATTAATTTAGCCATTGATACCTACTAGATAACTTCGTTAGTTGAAGGATACCTTATTTATGACGTTGTTATAAATAAAATTCAAACGGAAACACTATTACTAGAAAGTATTTACTTTACAACTAAACTAACAAGATTGGTGACCTTTTCCAAGCAATCGTAAAAAAATATACTCACAATTTCCTTCGTCCATCGCTATCTATCGTATAACTTATTGGCAAAGTAATTTGTTTGGGTAAAAAAGTAGAAGTAAAAACCGAACAGTATTAAAAAGCAGTAAATTGCATCTTCAGTTTTGTTTCCGTGAAGCGAAAATGGAAAGAAGCTGCGGTGGCAGATGGAGTCGCAAAAAATAATTACTCCTAAGATATGTACCTTAAAGTTTGAGGCCTAACCACAAAAGTAGAGAAAATACATAAAGTAGAGAAAATAAAATATGTATAAGTTTGCGAATCTTGTTCTGAAGTTTGTTTAGTTAAAGTTTAAGACTGTAATACGGACGGCTTGAGAAAACATTTTGATAAATCTTTGAACTGATTTATCGTTATTTATAGATAACATAACAATATCACTCTTAGTTACTTCGTGTTGCAACATAAAGTATAGTAGCTCCAGATTTTAAATTTCTATGCTATGTGTCTATAAAATCGTTTGCTTATATTCAAGTATGTTTAAAATAAGCAATATTCATTTTACACGTAAGCCAGCGACACAATATTTAAACGATGAAATGTTGTCGAGCAATCGTTAGGTGTGAATAGTGTGCGTTGCGACTTTTTGACGCTATGTTGTCGCAACTATACAAATATATTTTATATGCTACCCACAGGATGTTATCTAGCAGCATATAAAAACATTTCATTTCTATCGAATCGGATTGTGAATCTAAAGAATTCTCAAATCCATTTAAACACGGTAAAATATTCATAAAAATCGGTTCAACCGTTTAGGAACAGTTCAGTGAATATCACGAACAGAAAAATTATATATATAAATATTTTAGCGGCATCGTATGCCATTGGCAGTTGTTTTGGCTGCGACATTGCCAATATCTTCGACATCGCAGGGATGCTTTTGATTTGGGCCAAAAAATGTTTGTTCAGTTCTGAATGTCGTTAAGCATGTCCATATAAATGTCATTTTCATTGATGTCGCTGCAATATGAGATTATTTGTACTATTGTTTTCTCACATATGAAAATACACTTATAGCAGTAGTTTTGAACTCTTTACATAATAAAAGTTGATGCTTGACCACATTCCCATCTGATGGTTTTAGATGGTATGATAGAATTTTAACCTTTGTGAACATTAAAAATGCCACGAAACCTTTTTCAAAGAAACTAGTAGGGACAAACAACGCATTTAAACAATAACATACGCGTGAGATATTCTAAAATATTTCTGATAAAAACATTAAAGGTGAACAAAGTGGGTCCGGACCATTCCAATCATATCACGGATGTCAAAGGTCCGTGAGCCCCAATTTAGGAAATCGCATGTTATACAATCTCTCGTTTTTGTTACGTAAAAATCACCTTTACAATTTACATAACAATTTATGTGACGAGTTACACTGAAACGTAGGTATATTTCGATATGTATTGTGTACTGAGACTTATTTCGTTCACTACATAAACATACGTTACTATGAATTGAATGCAAAGAGTAATCAGATTACGTTTTCATAGATAACATAGAATATAGAATTAAAAGTAGTTACGGCTGTATTTCTAGGGAATTCTTGTCATTACTCAGAATATGAAGGTCGTTGATTTTGCATTTGAGATAAAAAACAACGGAATATAAACACACATTTGAATAAAACGTAATATTAAAACTTCAAGTTCATACATAGAAAAAAAATGTCACTTGAATCAGTCCGATTCTAACATCCTCGTTTATAACAGGGTCCCCTAAAAGGATCTATTCCCAAGGGACGAGTTGCAAAAGTTAACGTGGAAGGTCTGTTAAGAAAGTAGCAAATCTTGTTTTGAATTGAGTTTGTGGAACTAGGAACGTCAAAGGTATAAAACGGGTTAGACATGACATTTGTAAAATGCCTAATAAAAATAAGTTATACATGTTTCCCGGGACGGTTATTATTTGCAAAGGAAAGTATTGTTTCCGACATAAAGCGAGAGCGAGTATCCAGAGAGTAATAAATAATGGTTTCGTATATACCATTTTAGATGATATTCCTGGATCGTTGTACCAAATCCAGCGACGTTAAAGGTTGTTAGATTACTGAAGGTCCTTTTTCATTATTTAGGAAGCCTGGACAATAAAAGCGGTAGTAATTTATTTATTTGACGAAGGGGATGTCCTAATAAATGCTATATGTTAAAATGGTGGATAAAGGATCTTGGCCTATCTTAGAGGTTATCCTGAAGTCTTAATAATCTTATTCAGCTTTTAGTTTATTCCGTCAATAAATTAACTACTACTCTGGCATCCTTAAATAAAGTAGTTGGTCTTTATACTTATACGAGTATATACCTATACCCTGTTTATTCCCAACGGTGCTCATATTCAATGGTCAGCTTTACGTATCTGATTCGCACCCACTCTCGAAAAGACAATCGAACAATGTGTTTTAGCCTTTTCATTATAGTTTTGTGAACTAAATATATAATATATATGAGTATATGTATATAACTTGTGGCAGGAGCAAGCATTCGTAAACGAACAGGCTCTTAAGCACAGTATAAGATTAAATTACTTGCGCATTAAAACTTCTAAACCTCACCATACATTTTGAGACAACTTATTTTGAGACAACTTAACTTTAAAAGCTGTATAAAGCCATAAAAAGTACTATTGATGAGAAGAGCTTTAGATTTAATCGTTAGACAATATTATACATTTGTTTCAGTGCCGTATGCAATCTACTTCGTGTGAAACCTAGCGTGCCGTAAATCGATATGGGGTAAAATTAATAATATGACATCGGTCATTCAACTCATATTCACCGGTGACTTGGTCGCTTTACATGCCGCCATACCGATAAAATATTTATACCGTGTACGACTTTGTTTGACAAAGGACTTTCTCATATAAGCGTCGAAGTTATTCTAGGTTTAGGTATAAGTAGATAACAAATGTTAACATTAGACAATTGTTTGCGACCAAAACGTGGGTAATACTGGTGTCCGTGGTCCTTCAGTTGGCCGGAAAGTTATTCTCGAAATAAATTACAATTGGATTTATTTGATACGAATTTGTGATTGGGTTACCTTTTTTGTGTACGGGTACCATAATTCAATTCTCCCAGTAAATTTGGAAAAATTGGGTATGAGTGACGGACAGATGGACTTAGGAGGGATCTTATAAGTTATAAGGCCCTCGTTGATGGGGTTATTTGAATACCGTATATTTATTATCCATTGTAGTAAGTTATATACGACTACATATTATACTAATATAATTACGTAGTGAGTATGTAGCAAAGACAAAGTATAGCGAGGAAGAATAAACGTGAATGAAAGTGAAACGTTATTCATAAACGTGATAATGGAGTTGATTTTCATTTTAGATTTTATAAGACAAAAATTTTAAGTATATTCTAACGGACTTTTCTGAAAATGTTAATAAAACTGGACGCCAGAAGCTGTCTGAATTGTAGTAAATCTTACTAAAACGAAATTGAAGAAAAACCATACATTTATGAAAATAAATCTCCTTAATGTTCTTATAATAAGTTAAAAGTCTGTTACAGATTACAAACAAAACTGCTTAAAAGTTACATAAAAACTAAGCCTTAAAACTAACACTTTAAAACAAGCACTAGAAAGTTACTTATATTACATGCAGGATTTCCGACTGACACGCCTGAGATTTAACTTAGCATACTGAATTATTAAATTCCTTAGGGAAAGTTGATACTTGTCACTTGTGCAATACACGGGGATTCATTTATTATGCATGAATGCGACACTCTGTATTTCCATTTACCTAATAAACTAGATAAATAGCGACCTTTAGAATATTGACATAAAGAACACTAAGACATGTTTAAAATGTTGACATTAAAAACTTTGAAAATAATATAGTACTCGCGAGAGCATGCCAAGCTTTTTACATGAGCATTAAACAGTTATGTTAAAAACACAAAACGGTCATTATATATATTAGTACGGTTTAAAATATATTGTATTCTTATTACTTATTCTGAAAAAATATATGGAAGCTTTCTTTAAATTATTATGTATATTGACCAACTTGCACATATGTACATATATTAAAGACCGATAATCACACAATAGTAATATGGTATCATCTCGCTAGCCTGATGTTAGAAATTAGAGGTGGTTGAAGTAAACAGATCGAATTCTAGGTCATTAGAGACGTCTTTATAATCGAAGTTTTTTTATATAAAGAAACTTACAACAACGTACATATCGTAATACTCAACATAAAGTTTATAAAGACCCTTGGAACATAATTAAACAAAGACGCTTTTACTAACGTTTTATTATTCACGAAGTCTTAAAAACCTCGCAGTTGTTGTTTATAAATATTTTGTTCGTTAATAATTACTCAAAATACAAATATTTAATCTTTATTAATGATACTGATTTTTTCTCGTTTGTATACGTCTATTTCGAGCTTTTGACAATCGTCGTCTTTTAAATTCCACGGAATGCCAACAGTTGTCAAGTTGGAGCAATTATACTCGTTAAATGAGTAAATATTCATGTTTATTTACGTAGTAAACGCGTACTTAACACAAAGTAACTCAAACAAACAAAGACGACGCGCGAGGCCTCGTTTTTAATAAGGCGGTCCTCGGAAATAACAGAAAACAGAGGTGTAAATAATTTCCAACATTTTTTCATCTAAGAGCGATCAACCCTATATTGTTGAGTTAATTTTAAGTTAAGTTATGAAAATTGTCGCTGTAAGCTAGTAATTAATTTTGCGAGGTATTCGGAACTTGCTTTGAAAATTACTCTGACAAAGCAAAGATACTTTGGAATAAAATTTGAGTAAGATAATTTAGGCTTCTAACCATTAGCAGTTGGGAAAGTTTTGGTGTCGATTCGGTAACTGGTCCGAGATCATAATTTAGTTTATTACGCTGAGTAAGACTTCGGATATGTTCCGTTTCGTTTATTTAACGGTTCATGTGTAGACTTGATGAGTTGTATTAGTTTTCATTAATAAATAAATAACGCCGCACACTCATAGCCCCACTAGGATACCCCGTGTCGTGAGTGCAATGGACAACACAGAAAGGCGATTACACACCCAGTCCGAGAACAGAAATTTAAACTCATCATCCAAATTTTGGCCTCGCTTGCTCAATTAACATAGTATCACTAAACATTGAATTTGAATTTAATGGTGAAACGTAAAATTATTGTGAGAATCAGGTCATCAAAATACTAGTTACAATACACTTTACCTCTAGTAATGTAATGGAAAAATGTCCTACCGAGACACCTAACAATTCACGTGGGGTAAAACATGAGAACATTAATCAAAATAAATGTTAGACCGCCTCGTAAGTCTAACCAAGTCTTGCGCATGAATTTTTTATCTATAGTCGTAAATAAATTGTGTGATCACTTGTAAGACTACAATTTTTGATGTAATTGGCTTGAGTCTGAGGGGATCTCCTATATTTTTATAAACGAGCAAAGCCATGGCAGGCGGTCGTCGTACATGGACACATACTAAAGGCATCACCTATGCGTTGCCGGCCAAAAAAAGAGAAAAAAAGGTAGATTAACTCCTAAAGCCTTCAGTTGGAATGCAATGATTTGTTAGCTAGGGGTTAGCTAGTCAAGCTTCGGAGAGGAATATTAATATTTTTAATATACTCGTAACGTATTATTACGTTAACTCCCGTCACTTGCTGACTAGTTACTTGCAGCATCCTGAAAAAAGAAAACCTGAGCTGGGGTTAGGCATTAGGCTTTGTATTCCAGGCCGCCTGAAGCCAATAAGCTGATAAGATTAAAAAAATGAATTTGTAAAGACTCGTATAATATTCGCTATACGGATTGAGTTTCTTCAAAACATTCGTAACAAGTCGTTCCGATTTATCGGTTTTGGATCGGATTCCTATAGCAATGGTACATCAAGTTTTACGATTAGAATACATTTCGAGGGAATGTTGTGCTCTAGTGTGAGATGGAAGAGACAGGCGAAAATCAATTATAAATAGGCTTCTCGTTTATTGAATATAGCTGACACCAGCAAACGTTGTTTTGCCATATAAATTATTATTTTAAAACAATTTTATCATAACCATAAAAATGGTTATAGTGGGCTAACCTTAAAAGCTAGACATATGCTGTCGCGAACTTTCATTTAGAACTTTTAGAGGAGAACAATATTGTAATATATGATGTATGAGTAACTTTCACCGTTTACTCAGCGCACGCAACAAAAGCTCAAAATTTTGCCGAAATCGCAATATTCTTTATTGCTGCTCCTCTCCTATTCCTCTTAGCATGATGTTATATAGCCTGTAGCCTTCCTCCATAAATGAACTTTCTTAAACAAAAAGAGTTTTTCAAATCAGTCCAACAGTTCCTGAGATTAGCCCGTTCAAACAATCAAACAAACAAATAAACTCTTCAGCTTTATATATTAGTATAAGATAATAAAGCCAATCAATTGTCATCGCGTGACTCATTTGCTTGTTTGTCTGCAGTATACATTAAAAAAAAGGCTAAATACAAACCAGGCGTAAATAAGTTGATAAGTCGACTTCCATATACATTTTTTTAATGTATATTTACATTAGGATTGTTTAATCATAGTGACCTGAAAACTCAAAACAAATCAATACACATTCACATAAAAAAGTATTTATTAACATAAAATAAGAATTTATAGATGAACCTTAAACTTAAAAGTGGCTGCCGCGAAAAAAGTAATTTTCGACTTGTTAAGTTATTTACGCATAGTGCGGAAATGACGTAGCAATACAGATATATAATTGGGTTTTTTCAAACGCTGTAAAAGGATTTTTTCTTTCAGGGTTGCTGTTTCATTGGCTACTTCTTTGGTCTTCCTCGCGTTAATAGGTGACGGTTATCACTTAAGGTGATCCGATTGCTTTTCATCCGCCCTGCGGGTTAAAAAAAATTCCTCGTACCCCTTACACCTCAAATGTATGTTACGAAATTATATTTGTCAAAACTTATCAAATTGCTGCATTATTAGTGTAAATATTCTCCAAAACAAACAGTAAAGAGATGATGAAACTTAGTGAGTTTTTTTTTTATTTTTTTAGTAAATAATAATATAAAATATCTACCAATAAATATTTTTTTTCTCAGGTTAGAAAATAAGACATACATTCCAATTACTAAAACAATGTTTTATAAAACAATATTTTATCGCTGTGTAAAGCTTCTTGAATGAGACAGGGGCCTAAGTCTGAGAGTTTTATGAGTTTTATGGTTATATGAATAATTACTTTCTTTGGGGAGAGAATTGTTGTTTGCCGAACTATATTTATGAGGTCAACTTTTGATTCATGAGACATCATATATCGCTTGGATTACGCTGTAACCTATGATGTTATATTTTTTTAATGATTTTATTTGACTTGTCATTATTTTCATTGTTCACTTTTAGTTTACGTCTTAATTAGTTGAATTCGTTTAGCACGTTGCTTTGTAGTACCGATTTATAAAAAAAATAACTTAGAACTTCTGAGATAAAACTGTTTATTATTTTATATCTTCATACTCATATTTACTTATATAATTCTTCTGTTATATCATCGGCTATGTATATAATTATTGTTAAGTAGGTTAGTGAGTGTTCCTGCAACTGATGTGTTCTCAACTCAGTAAGAAGAGAGAAGAAAGGAGGAGATGATGATATTGATATTTTAGACACATGGTCTTAGTAAACTCAAACTCAAACTCAAATCATTTATTTCATGTAGGTATTTATAAATACACTTATGACACGTCAAATATTTTGCATCTACCACCGTTTCAGAAGGGTGCCTTATAAAGAGGAGAAGAAACGGCGAAAGAAACTCCTCAGCACACCTTTTTTAAAGTATTACAGTGATCTTCCTTGTATAGGTTACTATATTTATTTTATTTATTTATTTATGTCACCTCTTAGAATAAGGAACAAAGGGTATAACTATGGCCTTATGGCATTGTCCGCCAGTCAACTCTGGGTGGATGTAGGAAAAGCTGAAAGTATAATGAAACTATAACCAAGTTTCAGTCTAAAACGTTGCGGAATTTGCCTGTCGAGCGGATAGATTTTAGGTTAACCTTAATAAGGTATTAAACGAAACGCATAGCCCAGCGGCTCGCGTCGATTGTAACTAATGAACCGAATTAACTGCGAGCGACGTAGCTGGATAAGTGATGGTCAGTTGCGAAATTACTCGACCGTTTCCGTGCTTCAGAGGGCACGTCAAGTCGCCGATCGCGGTTGTTATCGTAGATAGCAGTCGTCAAGCCATGTTGGAAGCCTACGGTTTGAAAACTTCCGACCCTTGGGTTGGCTATTAACCCCTTCACCAATCTGCGAGAGGGGTGGAGTATGCTCTAGACCTCTAACGATAGAAATAATAACTATAGAAAGAGACTCGTGCCCTGTAGTGGCCGGTCAAGGGTTAAAGGCTAATTAACTGATTAAGGCCTTCTTAGTGATGAGGAGAGATTCGTACTCTGTAACCCCTAATAAGTCAAAGGTTAATTAAAGGTTATTCTAACCAGTAATAGAACTTGGAAAATGCAGGGTTCCATACTCCGCAACGAATTAGCAGTTTCAGTAACAATTACATAACAATAACATGCCATATCCATTTAACGTGCGCTTCCTGAAACGGCGAATATCTTCCAAGACGTGTTCCTTTGAGGATGATACATGACTACACAAATCAATTCCAGTAAGTGTCGGGTATTTGAGGTGCTACGAACTACGGGAACAATTTCGTGTACGAGATCTTCGAATCTCGAGAGCGTTCGTGAAGAGAAATTGTATGCGTTTGATTAAATTGGGCCTATCCGTTCTATGTTACAATTCAGTTTAATTGTTATACTCGTATGTCTGAAATGTTAAGACATTTTATTTAATGCACATTAACAAATCATGAACCAATGCTTATGGTTACCATGCCGGATCATCGTTCGAAGGGTCCTAGGTTCGATTACCAGTGAAGCAAAAATTTGAATAACTTTAAATTTCTATTTTCATTCTGGTTGTGTATGTAGGATTAAAATATTTTTTTGTATCTTTAATTGAAGTCGAGAATTGGTTTGAGCAATTCGATTGGATAGTAAATGTATATTTTTTTTATAATGTAGCATTAAAAAATGCATACAACCCAAAATTTTTCCCCTTCTATCACCAATTTATATTTTTTAATAGTCCTTTTTGCTACACTAGAAATTTCCTACAAATAATTTATATGGCAAAACAACGTTAGCTGGGTTTGGTAGTAGTCAGTATAAGATGCCGATTAGAGTATCACATTTAACAGAAAAAACGTTTATTTAATCCGCTAGCATTGGTATAATTCTCCCTTTGAATGTATGAAAGAAAAAAAATGTTACTGAATGAAAACGATTTTGAATGCCATTCAAAATTGGAATTGCTATTCTTTTCTTTCAGGAACTCCAACTTGACAAACAAAACCCGGTAACAACGACCGAGAGTTACCGCAATATTTAATCAATATGTCAGCGTCCCACGTTATTGCTTTTAACTTTTCATCCCGTTACTCGTTTCACGGTTCCGAGAGCCGGAGAAATGATGAATCTGATGCAAAAGGCCCATACGAAATTGGGTTTCGCTTCAGCCGTAGTAAAGAGAATGCAGAAACGCTTACAAAGTGACTGAGGGTCTCTTGTTCGCGATCGTTCGGAAGTAAAATATCAATATATCCACGATTCAATGATATTTTCACTGTTTATTTCGCGTCGAAATACGGCTCTGTTTGGTTTATTGTTTGAGATTTGAATATTTTTTTTTTTTATGTCGTAAGCCGGCAAACGAGCAGACGGGTCACCTGATGGTAAGTGATCACCGTCGCCCATGGA
>DWJN01001331.1:0-18399 GCA_018248895.1 Carystus phorcus
ATTTAGAACTTTTAGAGGGGAACAATATTGTAATACATGATTTTTGAGTGACTTTCACCGTTTACTCAGCGCACGCACGTAAAGCTCAAAATTTTGCGGATTTTGCAATATTCTTTATTGCCGCTCCGCTCCTAACTAGCGTGATGTTATAGCCTTAGCCTTGCTGTATAAATGGACTATCTTACACTAAAAAAAATTTTCAAATCGGTTCTGTAGTTCCTGAGATTAGCGCGTTCAAACAATCAATCAAACAAACAAACTCTTCAGCTTTATATTTTTAGTATAGATATCATAAATCTAAAGAGTTGTTTTAATTGGTTGACCGCGCTAATCTCAGAAACTACTGGTTCGAATTAAAAAATATTTTTATATATTATTGCATATATTATAACATAAAACTACTACCAATAGGAGCTGAGCATTAATAAGAAAGTTGAAGTTACGCAAACAATTTAAGCGATCTCAAACTGACACGACGACGAAGTAGTTATGAAATTTAAAGTTATTCTTTATATACGCAAAGCAAAATATACGCCGAAGCGAAGCGATGGCTTGTCGCGAGTATTAGATAAATTTATAGTAACACAATGTTTTGACTACTATAAAAATAATTATATATTTCCAGGCGTCTCCGCTGGACCACAGAGGAGCCAACAGCGAAGAGAACAAAGTTCGACGGCACGCCTATCTTCAACAACTCATTTATCCACTGCTCAGTGAGGTAACAATACTTTCTTATTACGATCTATTGTAAATCTATGTAGCTATTATAATATATTTTTATACTGACATAGCAAACTGTGTGGCGACAATTTGCGCCTGTTTATATAAAAATTGGATCAGTCAGTCGCAAACTACGACAGTGTTCATTTGTACATTTTAATTCAGTATAATAAAATCTAGTAGCACTGCAACGGGACTGTCATTTAAAAGGACTTACGGACCGCCATCCTAACAGATCGCAAGTACTGCCAGTATCTTTCTCAATTTTATATTTTTTTGGATGACAACGTATCTGTGGCACAAAAAGTGTTATGTCCATGTGTGTCGTTGACTCGTTGTCTGTTCGTTTCTCAATTTTTCATATGAAAGTGTATATCACGTGTAACAATAAATGTAATGTGCCTTAGGCAGAGTGGCCAAGTGGTCAGATATTATGGCATGGTAGCCTTGTGGTGCAGGGTCATAGCGAAGTGGCTATGCCGATTAAGAGTCGTCGAAGCGAAGAGATACAACAAGTGATACTTATGAGTAACTTCGTCATTATTTTGATACTTGATAGTAAATGTACAGTACAAAAGTTTTTATTTATTTATTTATTTAAGTACACCAACATAGTAAGCATTATTACAATCAAAAATATAAGATATCATATTGTAATGAGAATTTTTTTAAATGCAAAATGAAATTTTGTTTCAGTTGTCTCGTAAGCACGGCGCGGGAAGCGCGGCGGCCATTGAGGAGTTGCGGCGAGCGTTCGAGTTGGCGGAGCGCAGCGCCCCGCATCTGACGCGCGCCTTCGTGCAACAGGTACCGGAACCGTTACCGATATCGTAACCGTTATAAATACACACGGTCTCTTACGGTTCTTGATTCGAATTGCTCGTCTCGTAGATCGGCGGCTAGTGTCGATCCTAAGGGAGCAACCGGTATTTGACAGTATTAAAAATAAATAGACAGTTCTGCACATTATGAAGTATAAAAAGGTTCTGCAGTTAAATAACTTGAAAATAACTATTAGTTTATCCAAAAATCTGAAATGAAAAATACACTTTTTTAGACGTCGGTCACGTGACACAAAACGGTTCGGATTGTGTCAGGTGTACGATGACGTCACACGCAAGGAAATGTCATCCGCCGACTATGACTTTATTTTCCATCTTACTTGCGTGTGACGTCACCGAAGGCAGAAGACGCTTAATGCTCATATTAACGTTTTGGGGGGTTATTGAAATAATGAATCTGTAATTTGAATTTTTAAGGCATATACATACCAGAATTAAAAAGAATAACCGTTTGTAGGTTCTTTGGCTCTTACTCAATAATGTTAAATAGATTTTAAAAACATGTCAAATACCCAATAGCGGACGCGATCGGTACCTGGATGGGTAACCGCTAGTGGCAATTTTGTGAACGTTTCCGTACTTCGGAGAGCGTGTTAAGCCGTCCATCCCGGTTGTTGTAGTAAATAATGCAGTCAGAGTGGTGAGATATGCTGTTAACTAGATCTTGGGATATTAATGGGTTCGAGGCACTCACGATTTTTATGTTTATCGATGTTTACAGTCTCGCCGTGATCATGAACCATGGAATTGGATAGAAATATCGTAGTAATATACAAAAGTTGTAAATACCTGTTTACATTTAAAATGTTATTTGTTAAAATGTCGGTGATAAAAGTTTAAAATCAAATCATAATTGGTATCGAAACCCATACCGATATGCATATATCAATACGTATAATTTTTTGTATAATAGAAATTTTAATATTTCTATCCAAAACTAATATAAGTTATTTGTCACGCAGTGTCTGTGGATGGTGGTGTTCTGCCGAAAAACAAGTTATTTTCTTCGATTAACTTATACTGTAAATTAGTATAAAATACATCAATATATATAGTGTGTGTGTGTGTGTCAGGTGGTGCAGAGGGTGGCGCAGCCCGCGGCGCCGGCGCACAACTCCACTGCGCACCACTGGATGAGGTAGGTACGGACACCTGTATCGATTTATTTTATCATTATATTATTATTAACATGCCTCTCATTTTGTTATGCCGTACCGCATAGTCCCGTTTGATTATATTGTAGGTGCTTTTCAACAGTATATAAGTTTTCATGAATCTATTGTAAATAATTAATAAATGCTTACACGCTCATATTCCTCTTTTTTGCACTAAGGAATGGACGACACAAATAAAACTATTATATTATCAATATGATTATTAAGTCATTAATATATTTATTATTTAATTTCATTTTATTGCGTTCCACGTTAACCTCCACAATAATAAAATAAATTATACTATTACGCAGGTTAACATGGTCCCTATAGGGCACAGCAAAAATCGGAGAGAGGATGTTGGTTATAATTTCTTGCATCAGCATTAAATTTTCCATCATTAATATTTAATTACCTTTATATATGTTTTTATATTATTTATAGTTATTTTATTTATAGTATTTTGTTATATAATTGTCGAGAAGTATATATAACTCTCGACAATTATATTAATAGTATATATACATATATTTATTCTGTTTTTATGAAGCCAACCTGACTAGCTACCACCTTGCTTGAGTCAGCCGCAAAACCAACCCAATCTGGTTTATATCAGGTTAGATTGTGGTTAATTAATAACACATTTAATAAGTATAAAATTAAGTGTCAATATAAAAGTGTCTTTTAATTTTGGATTCACCAACAGTTCATTCAATAATTGAATAAACATGTTATAACGTGTATCGTGTTACTTTTTTCACTAGTTAATTGTTATATCCAAGTTTTCCTTTCTGGCGAAAAATATTGGAAAATGATTTAACCGTCAATTCAAAGATGTCGTTAGAATCATAATTTTCTATTTAAAAAACTATACATAATTGTATAATTACAAAATAACGCATGTTGTAATGTATGAAATATGTAACATTTGTGTTCCCACAGGGACCTCTAGTACGCCCGCGGCGAGGCCGCCTCCGCTGTGTTCTCCGCGGCTGCACACACTCACACACATCCTCACACAAACACACGGACACACACACCCTCACACACACGAACACACACACGATCACACGCCACAGTCTTCCAGCCGCCGCCGTGGGCATCTGTCGCCATCAGAGCCTTGCCTTAGTCGGACACACACAGCTGCCTTAAATATAGGCTCATTTTCATTAGTGGATCGGGTTACTCATACTCACACACACAGGAATCAATACAATGTGTCAGGAACACAGCTTTATCACACACACATTAAAATAGTAGTTAATAATCAGATTAAGCATGAATTTGAATGTACTATTTAATACTTTACAAAGTTGTTAAAAATTATGAGCTAAATTATTATTAATTATATTATATTAGGGATTTCATTACGACATCTGAATAGGGGCGGATTCGATGAAATGTTACCTAACTATACCTCGTGTTGTTGAACAATTATGTTACCCAACTAAAAGTGTAATACCATGTTTCTGAAGTGCAATTAAGACCTTTATATGCAATACAATTTGTTGGATTATAAAGGTACCACCGTCGTTATTGCGGTACGTTCAAATGAAGGATATTATCGAAGTAATTTGATCGAATTCGCCCGAATTGTCTGTAATTTGGGTAAACTAGTTGAAAAAGCTTAGACAATCTTGTGTCGCCGAGATCAGCGGCAAGCGTTTGTTTTCACGCTTCGTTGTCATAGCAACCATTGCTTTAACGTGTAAATGTATCAAAACATATTTTTATTGCATATAAAAAGTATTTGTTAATCTTTAAACGAGCGAGATCCATCGTTCGACTCGACTAATGAAAATGAACCTTATAATACTATATAATAAAATTAACTATTCATTACATTCGACCAATACAATAAGTTCGTGCTACGTTTCGACGGCTGAACGACTGGCCGGTTGCATGTAGCGTGTATTGTAATTACGACAGTATTAAGCTGTGCCTTTTAATGTCCTTAAATATTAGATCTACGCGCCGTTCGTCGCGAATCCTATCGCTCTACGTAATCGATATTGTGAACGCGACGTAAATATACGATTTATATATGTAAATGATGTAACGATGTTCCTCACTATCTATTGCGGTTCGTTACACATGAATAGTTTGCGAATGGATGAATAAATGTATAGTATAGTGATTTGAGTTGTGAATTGCTTTCTAGATATGCCTATGTTCTTTGAAACAAGCGAGCAAAGGTGCTTATTTTCCTAGGGTACAAATATCGACATTGAATTAACTTACAGCCTTAGGATGTTAAATTGAGGTTGCGCGTTTTGAGATATATAACTTTTCAAAGCTTGATATATAAAAAATATATACTTAAAAATATGTATTCCAACAGAAAACTATTCCTGTGTAAACGACCATTCACACCCTAAATTATTAAAATATAATCCTATGTACCTAATGTTAGTGCGTCGTGCGTTTGTAGACGATCTGATACAATGTATTGTTTTACTAACCTTCAGGTCTATAAACGCACCGTTTCTTTATTAGCACGTTATGTTTTCATTTTAACTCTACACGTGGAGGTGAATGCAAGGGGAAGGCGGTTAATTGACAAGTGGCGTTACGACATACGTCACGTGTAATTGTTGTATGTGAGCACGTTTATTTTGTTATGTATTGTATTGAAATTGTTTGTGAGTCAGCCAACATACTGATGTGTGTAGCCGCCATCGAGTCACAAACTTGCAATGCCATAGTGTATTAAATAAAAAAAAATGATATATAACGTAATGAATACTTAAGATGGTTATGTCTTATAATATTTTATATTCCGTACGTTATTTGTGTAAATATCACCTTTAGTTCCGGCACTTAACAAGGTTAGGGGTTGTCACTCGTACGTTGCCTTAAATTGAAACGTTTTGAATTTCAACTTTAAAGCTATGTGACATAGAATGTGTTTTTACAAATTCATGCGAAGATTCGATATTAAAATTGTCAATGCATTACGTCGAACAAGAATGCACTTACACAAATAGTTTTAAAGTTTAAATTTGAATGTTTAATTTGAAGGTTGTCGCTTGTAGCAGAGAACGACCCTTTACACACTTAAACTATGTCTATTCTATAGTAAAGTAATGGAAGCGACGTTTATTGTGAGTTGCGTGTATCGCTTTTGTTTGGAAATGTTCGTCGCACGTGACGTTTATTTCGCCGTTTGCGGTAACGGCGGTACCGCGTCGTGTTTAGTATAATTATTATTTGGCGCGCGACCACTCGTAGTGCCGTGTTTGTTTACTGGTATCGGATCTTTATTAATTTATAAATTATATATATAAATATATATATATATATATAAATATTCGTGGAGAGCTGGTTCGCTACACTTCGCCAATATTTTGCCATAATTATATTTTTTTTTCTAAAATTAATTTTTACTAACACGAGTTTTGTGTAGAAGTCTGATTTGTTTGTTGTATCAGTCGTCCAAAATCTATTGTATGTATGTAACGCTGTAGAAACTGTTATATCGAAACTCGTAGTGTTTCTCTAGTGTCATTCCAGACAAAAGACAATATTGTCGGCATTTATAGATAATTTGTTTTTTCTTTTTTTTTTCGTTGAACTTGAATTAATTCTTGTTTTTATATTGATTGTGAAAAGGCACCCTGTAACAGACAGTTTATAAAAAAATGTTATGAAGTTGATAGTTTAGTTTTTGAAACTTAGTTGTGTATTTGGTTAGATATTTTTAAATAAAACTGTGACTAATGGAGTTCTAAAATATTATTAATACGGAATCACTATTGCAAATATTATCTTTATTATAATTTCGGTGTAGTGTAAGTCGAGGCGATTCGTTGTCACCGTAATTGTTGTTAACGAACTATGATCGAGACATGCTTAATATGCGACAATATTTAGCAATCGGGAGTATATAGAGTTATATTATTATGAAGACTACAAAAAACAATTATTATCGCTGTGTAAAAATGTAAACCTAATATAAATGTGTAAATTGTGTAGTGTAATATAAAGAAAGCTGTTTATTGAAGTGTTCTTATAAGGTACGGGGGGAGCGCTCGTGTGTGGCGGCCGAGCGCGCGCTGTATGTCGACTTGGTAGTACGTACTTGCAAGGTCATCACTTGTGACCGCCCTATTACCAACCTATTACCAACCTATTATCAACCTATTACCACCCAACACCTTTTGTTATTGTAACTTTGAGAATATAGACTATGTAGTTTACGGATCTGTATTAAATGGATTTCCACAGAACATTTATTGAAGTATCATAATAAGCGCCTTAATCATCCGCTTGTCATATTAAATTGAGTAACAAATTATTACATTATTTCCTATAGAGAACATAGTCATAAAAGAATTAAGAGTGTAGTGTCAATATCTAAGTAGTGTCAAAGCTACATCAAATGACAAGTTAATG
This sequence comes from Carystus phorcus, assembly GCA_018248895.1. NCBI lineage: Eukaryota > Metazoa > Arthropoda > Insecta > Lepidoptera > Hesperiidae > Carystus > Carystus phorcus. Next base: position 7,115 of record DWJN01001331.1, read on the forward strand.
AAAGCAGATTTATTATATTATTTTATTAGTGACCAAATCGTAGTACTTAACAAGGGTGATCTTGCAAGTTCGTACATCCAGTTTCAAAACGTATTGTACAATATTTGGTGAGATTCGGTTTGTGATAGCGGGACGCGCGGCCGCCGCTACATAATGTTACGTTGATTTCGGTGAAGAATCAAAAATTATTTTTCCACTCGATGGTATTATAATGGTAAATAAAGCGTGTAGTGTTAGAGGCGGGCGATAATTGTTGATTATTGATTAAATTAGGTGTTTGTGGCATTCGATTAGTTGGCTCGGGCGGGGCGTACCGGTCGGCGGCCGTATTGTACACACTTGCGTTTCTGAAGATACCGTTTTCCGGTTATCGTTACCGGTTTCGTTGTCTATTACATCGTGTGATTTTATTGTTTATAGTTAAAATGAGTTTTTATGAAAATTTTCATATCCATATTCGGTGACAAAAGTTAAACATTGAAAGTTAAACTCTGCTTTGAAGATCAATCTCATGGATAATTTCATGATTAAATAAATTGGGTACGTAGTTAACACTATTTACGGCTTTTATTGTTACTTCACTAAAGTCATACATTATTGATTGTTAGAAAATTATACTGTTGATTGATAGGCCTTTTTTAAAATAATCTTTATCGTACTGATAGTTACAAAGATATTTATTTCGCAATAAATGTTCCGATGAACCGCAACATGTGTGTAGTACGGTCGCGGCCGGACGCGCCGCTCGCTAGAGGTTCGTAGTTGTTACCTTCGGAGTTTGCAGACAGTTGAGGATCGCGTCGTTCGGTTAATGGGTATGTGATGGTAACGTTCATAGTTATAAACAGATAAATATATTATTGTATTGATGTAAAGTCGGTATACCGACCGACGGGGCGCCGCGGAGGCCCGGCCGCTCCGGACATCTCTGTTACGAAATGTATCGCCGCGTGAATAACTGTGATATAAATAAGCGGCGGATCGCATCAGAGGTCGCTGAAATGAGACACTGGGGCTTGCACATGTGCACATGTCAACGTGGCGGGCGCGCGCCGACTTACAATACGTGCGTTACACTTAAAACATGTTATTTAAATGTTAAAACATGTTATATAAAAATAACATAATTCAGCATGCTGTGTTCACAGTTTGAGGATGTGCACATAAGTGACTTATCTAAGCTATCCTCATATTGTGCATTGTGTATTTCATCCAGTTTGTGAAACAAAAAAAATGTATCGTTTTATATTACGATTCGATGTTTAATTCGAACGTGCTATGCTACGATCGAAATTTAATACTGAAAGGTTGGTAAAAAGCTTTACAAACCTGTCTAATAGGTTTCGATTTGATGCGAAGATACTATCAACTAAATGTCGAATTCAAATAGCAGAGAGATCTCATCGTTAAGTCGGCGCGTAAGTATTTTAAATAGAATGTTCATTGTCATTGGTGTTGTGTACATTAGTCGGCAAGCCCCCGTCGCTCCGGGCCTCAGCGGAGCCCCCGGTCCTCACGCACCAGTTCAGTTCAGGCCACGGCGCGTACCATTAGTGTAATGGTCAATTAATGTTACAGCGTCGGTCATTCTAACACGTTTATGTAGGAAAACAAATTTAACTCGGAAATAAAAGAAGTTATTTAATTTTGGACATGTGTGTTTTATTTTGTCTTAACCCCCCTGTATTTAGTGGCTATGGTACAATACGTTGTACCTGTAAATGTCAGAATCTACTTTATAGCAAAGTCAATAAACAGAAAGACAAAAAGTCTTGTCGTCTGTTGAAAAGATAGTTGGAAAATCTATTATGAATATTTGAATGATTAATGGCGGTCTCTAGTCTACTTCATTTTTCTGTTGTCCTAAAGCTGGCAACCTTTGGTGTTACTTTTGTGTATTTCATGCTCGTATGACAGCCGTTCACATAAAAATTACATTTACATTACGAACACGTGTCGCATGGAACATACTTAATATTTATCAACCATATTAACAGAGTTGAAAAATATGCTATACATTCCGCACTCCTGTCTCGCTTCGCTGTGGCACATTGTAGTTTTATGAACGGGAATGTTATAACATTAATTTTCCGGCGGATGGCGAGGTTACTTTCAGATACAGCTAAATCAACAAAAACTTATTTGGCGGCGCTATGTTACTAATACGAGAAATGAATAAAAATAATCCTTGAAGCAGATTATATATTGCCAAATTTAAGCTCATTAAGTGCAGAACTATTCCGAGTTTTTAAAACATACTTAAAACGACATTTATGCAAGCTTAACCCGCTTGAATTAATGTTCAGCATATTTATATAAGGACGCGTATTATCATCCGAGTCAACCAGTGATATACAAATATAACTCCATCCATAGTTATTCATTTGTGGATGAACATGCCCTTAACACTTGACACGTTGACAGGTTAAGAGCGGGTCAAAAGCCCCATTGAAAACCTCGGTAAGGATTGCCTCTAACGATGTGTATTGCAGTTGTTTTCTAACCAACACAATCTATAAGGGAGGTTGTAGTGTAATATAATAAAATGAGAGACATTTTTGAGATTTTAATTTTATTGACTAGGTTACAATTAACGTCTCCGAATCGACCGAGAACTACAAAGATACAAAACGTATAAAAATGTAAGGATACCATTTTGATTTTGGACGAGAAACACTTTAAAATCTTTGAATACAAAATCACTTCTCACGTACAAAATTCCTTCTATGGACACATCACAAATAAAGTCGAAGACCAACGCCTGCGTTTGATATAATGCAGTTTTCTGTATTTACTGGTCTCAATGATAACAACACAAACAGTGGATTTCACGAATTAAAAATAATTGAGTCAACCATACAATTAGTAAGAATAATTAAACTAATGTACATTTCAAGTTAATAATGAGGAAACCAACGTTAACAAAACTTTGTCACAGTGTAATAATCATCTTTAATTAACAGTTCAGGTGTCTAAATTTGAGGTTAAATAATTGTTACCTAGGTTCCAAATTATTTTTGAAAAACAATTTGTGAACATAGTATTTAGCGTAATTGATATTATTACTCAATAATCAGTTAAATCTATGTAAGCTAATTTGATTACTGATTAAATAATTAGTTAAATACAGTTACCTCGCACGATACAAATTAGGCTAATGTGATGTTAACGATACTACTAAGGAAAGTTCAAAAGGAGTTCCTACCGCTATGTACTACCAAGTATTAGTCACGGATACATTTAGATACATATTCTAACAGCTACGATATTAGACACCAAATTAAGTATGAAAGAATGCGGTCGTAGATATATTTACATAATGCATTATCAAGTACTGTGCAGTCGTATCCTACTTTTAAACTTTTATACAAATATTTATTTAATAAACAAAATATAATTATCACTAAATTTGGCCTCCTTTTACAGGAAGCGTCTTGATTACAGTAATAGGGTACATGTACATACCTCCTAAAGTTATTTAAATTTAGAATATTACACATGTAAGCTTCTACGTAATAACACATAGGACAACACAACGAATTAAAGTATATAATACAAAAATAATAATATTTACATTTTGTTAACTATAAAATATAAACACTGCTGACAAAATGTCGTTTTATTTTACACACTTGCTGCATTAGAAAACGTTCTCTCTTATATTTGTTTTAGATATCTAAATTATATTAACGCTTTTTGTGGAAAAATAAAGGTAATCTTTGTTTGATAATTTACGGCCAGCTATATCCGTATTCCGTGTCATTATTTCATATCTATAATTTAAATACAATTGTCTTCATATCTCCAGCCTTTGGTAATTATTGAGACAAATGCCAATTCATAAATTAATAATACCTAAATTTATCGAGGCATACTAAAATACAATAGAATGCTGATACCACCCTTAACATGGATTAGTATCCATATTTATATCTGTAACGACCGTTATCAGCATTCTCTCTATCGATACCCTCATGTCAGTTGCTTAGAAACTATTGAAAAGTGGCATTGTTGGTAGTGTTTTTATTACTACCTAACTCTTAAGAATTGTTCGAGAACTTATCGTCAGATATGTTGTTGAAAACGGCCGTAATTTAATTCATAGGAACTTTAATTTAGGGCAAAAAAATAATACGCCGAATGGTTTAACCAAACGCAAAGCAGACATTGTCTTTCGAACATAGATTGGTTGTCGATAACAGCATAGTCTAAAACGATTTAACGCACGAACGAGTTTGCGTTGCAAAAAATCAACCCATCAGAGTGGTGTTCATATATCGAATTAAATTAGTATGTAACACTATCTACAGATCTAAAGCGGCGCGAAATGTTTCTTCACAGAGCACAAAGAAACGTCATAAACTTCATATCCCGTTACAGAGGCCATGATGTTGTAAAAACAAATAAAAACGCTAACTATACGTGTCGCACGAAAGACGCCATATGTAAACTACATGTGTACTTACAAGGAAAGAATTGCAGTAGGCCACGCGTAATATAATTAAATTACTATTATTATGTTCCAATGTGTCCAGTCGACAGTCGTTTTTAATTACAAGTATGCAGTTTGATTGATGGCGGGAGACGAGTAAGCTCCGCTACCGCCGTCGCGACTCCTACCGATTGGCGCGTAATTTAATCAGTTCTTTAACTGTATGCTTCTATGTATAGATGGCGTTATAGTCTCTGTGTGGCCAATGTATTTAATATGATACCATGTTGTATGCACTCACGGGGTGCATTTATTATTTTTAGAAGTAAATCTTCTTCTCTAAATAATTTATTAAGAGAGCAACACCAAATATTGCTTTAGTTATTCAAAATCTAACATTTGGTTGTGGTTGTACATATTTTAAGAGCTGAGTAAATGGGTATAAGAGATTCATGATACCATAAGGAATGTATTGAATAACAAGGATAAACTATTTTAATATTCACGTAAACACCAAATTGTTCGATCAAGTCAACTGCTATATTCTAACAATGACCGTTAACTTGTAATTTTATTTATCCTGTTTAATAGGACTTTCCCTCTTTTGGTTCATTATTCATTTTCCGAGAGAATGCGTGACTTGCTGGTTAGATAACTTTTTTAACAGATGAATAACACTAGTCTGATGTTTTTCGAGCTTCAAATTATAAATCCTTAAGTTTTTGTAAATAAATAAATCAAATTTTTAACATATTTATCTACTATGTAAGTAGGTCAAAGGCAAATAACTTAACCACCTACTGTTGGAATGAGATCGCTTTTTACTATCGTTGTGTAGAGATTATGTCTAATGGTCCAAGTTATGTGCCTGTGACTAACTGATGAGCTCACTCCGATATTTTATATACATACGTGTACAATCAACGGATCAAATACTGTATTGTGTATAGTAATAACAAGGTTCTATTAGTTATAGTAAATCTACCATCGTTTCTTTATCAATACGTTAGTAACATGGGTTTATGTAGTCCTGATGTGGGCAGGCTATAAACAACTATTTCTCCTAACCTCAAGGGTTACAAGACATGTTGAGGCTGACCTCAAACACGTCTACTGCTGACAATAGACAATTCTAATAATATGTAACCCAGAAATGAGATATTTGTAATTGTATCTACTAGTAAATATATGAAATTTACTTTATAACTGAGTGTTTATCATTTTATATTTTCGATAACAATACTTTTGAACAGTCTGTTTAATTACTACACGTAATCACTCCGAAAATTACACAAAATTTGAAATGCATGACTGAGTAACAGTAAGTACCAGATTGAAATTCCTACTAGGTACCTACTTAATAAATATCTTAGTAAATAAAGCGAAGCTGGACGTCTCCACCTACACAAATATCGGTTTGCTTTTCGAAGCCGCACCAATAATTCACCACGCGTCAACTGTACAAGTGTTTGTTACGAGATTACTAATCAAACAATACTCGCGATAGTGACTCACGGTACCGTACATCTATTACTTAATCATCTTAAATATCACAGAAGTATTACATAAATATACTTAATAGGTACTTGTAAGGAATTGACAAGGTCATTGTCTTTATCGTTTTACAAACGATACTGAAACGTGTTAACGATTCGGAGATCACTTTACAGTTTTATCTGCGAATGAAACGTTTAATTTTGAAGGTATGTCTGAATTTAAACAAGACAATGCCCCTGATGACTCCTTACGTAAGAGCCAAATAACGCTACAAAAGTATACATAGTTACAATTTGCGACGCGAACACCGGACGAATCCAATTTCTTCATAACGCGGTGTTGATCACAGGCAGTGCTGGAATGGGTAGCCAACGATACGGGACCGAGCCGAGATCCGTAGCTTCATCGTACGGCTCTTTAAACGCGGCCCCGTTGACCAAGAGCCTCAGGTCCCCGGTGAATCAGGTAACACCTATGAAAAACGACATGTTATAAGAGAATCGTTGAGTCACGAGAATTTTTGTGACGTGTAATATGAGTCACAATCGCGGGCGCGGATCGAACGGTTGCCTACTGAACGGCTTGTTTGTTTCCTTAACGTAATGACGAATACGAACTGACGTACCAAAGGACAAACCAGGACAATAAAATTTGTTAAGTAAATAAATCTATCAGGTTCGTATAAAATGAAGTATGCCTTTATATAGTAAGAGGCATCAACTACAACTATTTGAATATATCAAATAATAACTTATACAATTTAATGTATTAGTATGAAAATTCTTAATATTGTGAGCTATTATGTTTTTGATTCTAATCTGTCTGCCTGCAGAGCGAGGTTTGGTTCTCCAGTCAGTTGTAGTAGTTAAATGTTTGTTTTCGAGTCGTGGGTGTTAGTGACGTATTATTCGTGTTGTCGATATTGCTGATCCTAGAATAACGTGAATGTGTAAGTGTGTGTAAGCCTTTAAATTTATTATTTCAAAACATTTACATATGTTTGAATGTCTGCCGAGTGAACGGTCATTTATTTCAGATTTACATACAGCGAGCGACAGTAAGCATAGACCTGATAAGTGTGTTATGAGACCAATTTTCTATAGTTCAAATGTGTCTGTCATTTAGGACATAGGAGAACTTAGAAATTTCTAAGTTTATTATATTATATTTATTATTTTGTTTAGTTTTATTTATTTTTTTTTTTTTTTTCTTTTTTTAATTTTTCAATGGGTGGTCATTTTATTTACGCTTAACATGCCTATCATATGTTTTACGTGGCAGTAAAATAAATCAGTGAATGGAAAACAGAACGATCGAAATATGCTTCGTGTGGATAATTGGGAAAAATATTCTTATGAAACGTCTGTTTAACAATCGCGTGGGTTGTAATTGTAACTCAGAGTATAGTACAACTACGACTACTAGTAACTACCGAGTATGATTACGCGGTTAACTGTGACTTATGTATTTTAAGAGCACGAATAATAACATTATTATTCTCAATCACAGTATCGTATTATATGTAAAGTGTACGTAATGGAGACTCGTATGCTGCGATGGTTACACCGGGGTTGCCAGTTACAGGTGTTGGGTTTGATTCCCAGTGAAGTATTTTTTTAACATAAGTTTGTCTACGTGACATTTTCTTTCTGTATATCGCTATGTGTAACACTGACACCTAAGTGTATCTAGAATTATTGAAAAATTAGGAAAACATTTTTAGATACAAAATAAATTATTTTTGTATACAATACATGAGCATATTATTTATTTATTATTTTTTTTAATACGCATTAACGCATACAACTATATCAAAGTTATGCTACGTACATTTTTAATGGTTTAACACGAAAAAATCAACGATGAAATGAAATGAAATTTCATCGTCCCTAATTTTTAATTTACCGTTAATGTAATTTCTTTGAAATGCTAATTACTAATTAATTTTTAATACAACTCGAACAGGATGTGACACACAAGCTAAATTAGGTGTAATTGAATCGAAGATTGCTCGCACTGATAAATTTATAATTGCGAGTTGCGTAATGCATGACAACTATGCGGATGCAACCTATGCATTATAATATCGCCTATGCACATTTAGCTTTTATTTTTGGACACCTAGTGCATACCGCAAACAAATAAAGGATCAATAGGTTTACATGTGCAAGGCACATTAAAACTGAATTAAAAATTCTAGTAACATTATTGAATTGCTTGCTTCATATGAATTTTCCGTGAGATGAAAACCCTTGACTTAACAGTTTAAAATGCAAAAAGATTCCTTGTTGTCTAAATAAGAGAAGGTCTGTTATTTATATTACTTTTTAATGTTAATTTAGATTTAAATAATAAATTATAGTAGTCATTTATTTACTTTCTGAAGAAATAGCTGAAAATAAAATTAATTATCAGTCGTAAAATATGCTGCGTATCTTATTTGCTAAATGCCTAAATCTTTGGTCTTCTAATAATTAAAGAACAAATACACTCTGTTTACAATTGATAGTATAGTATAGATAGTAGATAGGTATGTTGCTTGAAGTAATTTTACTATTAACTCCATTAAAAATTAATATTTCAAGGTTTACATATAAGCTATTAAATGTTTGATTTCTAATGATTCAAAATGGTCAGACAACAAAGACATGAGAGTAATATTAATTTAATATTTGTCAGATAAGTTTACTATGAAATTTAATATCATAAAAACTAGGAGAGTGAGAGAGTAGAATAAATTATATAGTATGTGTGTGTGTGCACTGGCCATCCGATACTCCGGGCGGGAGATAAAAGGTCAAGACTCCGCAGGATGCCTCCTCCATTACTCCTATAAAGGCGTATTTGTCCCGGCCACGAACAACGATAGTGTTTCAAACAAAGTAATAAGGATGCCAGACTGCATTACGCTATCAATATAATAATAATAATATGATAGGATTTCATTGCACGTTATATTGCTATTTATGGTACTGCCCTCTCATGCCCGATCTAATAAATGGATTTGTTGAGTATATCTTGTTTTATGGTAATAAGACGTTTATTAAGTTAGTAATATAAGCTAGTAAGCTAGCATTACAATACGATACCGGTTTCAATAATTGATTATAGTATATGTTTTTTATACTTTTAAATGTTTATTGTGATTAAAAATAAATCTTTATTATAAATGTGCAAATTTTCGCGTGATAAAAAAATAAAAGGTCATGTGAAAATCTTAGTAGTAGGTAACTAATGTCATTACACTATGCTGTTTTTGTTTAATTTTTTGTAGACAATTTGTAACAATACTTTTATTTATCATCGCCGTCCCACCGGAACTTACTGAACCCACGTCACGGTTACGTATACGTTTTAATCAAGTAGTTTTTAAATATAATTCTGCGTATATCTAGGGGGAAAATGGCAGAAAACCGGTCCATCGATGTTTACTGTAGCCCGTTGTATGTTTATAAAATATCCCAATGTTGTTTCCTCTCCAAGACTGACGAAAGGCATCGCTACACTTGACGTTCAAATTATATTGTGTGGGTAGTGGTGGGACCGCATTTGTTAACAAAGAACGTCATACTGTGTTAAATACTTCGCGGTTAGCTGATTCATGGTAGAAATCAAGTGTGGCGACTCAGTTTCGTTGATTTCACCACACTTTGGTTTATTTTGTCAATCAATTAGCGTTTGCTCTTCAAATACTGCTTAGATATGATATAAACAAAACCCTTGATATATATGTTATATGATTATTTCTTATTATTTATACTTCCATTCCGCCACATCGTTGAGTTACACTGCCCGAAGGATAACTGGGAGACTGCTATTTAGCGTTATGTCCGCCCTTGGTCCTTGTACAATTTTGTATGGTGCATAAGTTTTTAATTTAAATAATTAAGTCGTGTTTGTCTTAATTCAGTTTCTCACACTCCGAGCATCTCCTTAAGCTTGAGATGGATGGATGCCGAGGGGTATTGTATCTATTAGAGTCCGACATAACGATTTTTACTAGATATACCATATCACATACTTAAAAAATCAGTATAATTTATTATAGAATGCTTTACCGAACACCATTACTACATTGATACATTTCATACTTATCTGAAGCTCCAGACTGGTCTTTGTAATAACTTAGTATATTATATATATACTAACGTACTGTAATATACTACATAGTGTACGTTGTGTTTAAGGCTACGAAATTGTGATGTTTCGATTTTGTGTAGACTACAAAGGTGTCTAATTAGTAACCTTATTATATTGCTCGTAGGTTACGTTGTTAGATAATGTTGTAACTCCATTACCAAAGCAAGTATATTTACTGCCGTGGCAGTGTCGGGTGAAGCTATTACCCAATATACAGGGCAGAGATAATCGTTAACTGACTGTCCTCCCACGTGGAGTTACACGGGAAATGATTATGCAGCGAACTGTGATTACGTTCTAGTACTGATGTTTCGGCATACTTCGGATGCATGTCATTCTTATGTCGATAAAAGTAGTTATGAAACAAACGTACTATATTATATACTATTAAATTTTTGGTATTAATTTATATTAACATTTTTCATTTATTATCAATTATTTATATTAACATTTTTTGTTGCCTTTTTTATTTAGTTCACACATTCGTATGTAAAACTGTTCTCGTAATATAGATCGATGGTAAAACAACAATTATAATAAAGAGCGTATAAACTCCCGAGATATATTATACCGAGAAGTGTATGCGTAAAGTGCAACTAGTAAACATGATTTCAGAAAATTCCGAGTAGTCGTATTAATTTTGCGACGAATTGATTGGCTATTGTGAACTTGTGACTTGTATAGTCACGTATTAGCTACTTGTCTTATTATGATTATAATGTTCTTAGCTACTACTACCTTATCCCCGTATTTGGAAACGATATTTTCAAGTCCTCTTTCAGCGTCCCGAATGTTTAGGTACACCCAAACAAGTACGAAAACAATATTTTAGGTAAGTTCATCATTTAGTGTTTGTCAAAATTGTCACATACATAAAGCAGTTACAGGACTGTTTTACGAAACGCGTACGTTTTAATTGATTAATGTTCCTTTTTATGAATATGTAACGCATTAGGTTAAGCCTGTAAGTTAGATGATATGATATAATAAGAAATGTTACAATAGGCAACATAAGGCAATATTAGATGGCAAATATGCTTCGTGAAAACGGCGGTAGAGCCTGAGCCAAAAGAAATTAAGAGTATCAAACTAAATATTATAAAAATAAATTTATTATCTAAGATTGATTGTTAACATAATTAAATATCCTAGTAATTAAGTTTTTATGCATGAAGTTTTCACTCACAAAAATCCAGGTCTTAATATTTTTTTTTAC
>DWJN01001332.1:0-18396 GCA_018248895.1 Carystus phorcus
AAGTTAGTGCGCTCACCATCCAAGGCTGCATCTCTGCTTACCATCAGGCAGGATAGTAGTCAAGCATTAACTTATATTAAGTAAAAAAAAAAAAAAAAAATTATCTCTTCCTGAAGCCTGTCTCGCTAGGTACCTTATGCTTGACAACCGCCAAACGATTCATCGTGTCCGACTGGGGGCTTGAGAGTCAATATTTTCTTCCTTCTCACTTCTTCCTTGACCGGTATCCAACCAATTGCCCTGGTAATATAATGTACGTGGGCGACGGTGACCACTTACTACCATGTGGCTGGTCTGCTCATTTGCCGGTTAGTTACTTAAAAAAAAGGTCTGCCGGGAATCGTACAATAAACGATTACTCCTCATTTGGAATACACTACACTACTATAACTATATCTAAAGACATAAAATATGTAATGTATGTATACATGTCGTTAATATGTATAATATGTTTGTATATAATGTTCTTTAAGGACTCTGATGGTAGGAGATAGAGCATTAATGTCTTTAGCAACTGTATTGTAGCTCTGACGAGATTTTGGTACCAAAATTATATCAATCGGACACATGGTTGAAGAGTTACAGTCGAAAATTTAGATTTTTTGCTAATCGATTTGACGCACGGTTACAGCAAGTAAGTTATAAATCACTCCCGCTAACATAACGTTATTACTTCTAAAATCATGACTTATCTATATAAAATCAAATACATGGTAATATCACAATAAATAAACGCGTATAACAGTAGTGCCACTACGAAATGATTATACCATCCTTCAACCATTCGTAAACATGCTTTCTCATTTCTTTGGATATAATCACAAACGATAATGTACCGAGATATCTACATAGATTAATAATACTCAACTCTACGCCTTTGAATGAGTTTATGTGAATAATAAAACACTTCAGATCACATGGATGGTGGTCTAATGTTTTGTCGTAGTTCGATCGTAGAATACACCTTTTCATGAATCATCTACGCTATTTTAATTATATAGGTGAGAAGCTTCCTCAACCGGCGAGCATGTATAAGAAGAGTGATGAACGTTGAGGAAGCGAGAGCAGTATGTCAGAATCGTAGCAAATGGAAGGAAGTGGTCTCTGCCTATCCCAAAGGGAAAAAAGTGTGATTATATGTATGTATGTATTTTAATGCCATTTTAATTCCCATGTGTCTCCCATTTAACTCATTCATATTTGGAAGCGAGTTCTTGTCGGACTGACCTTGAGGATGGACTTAGGATAGGTCCGAAACTACTGAGAACTATCCGGAACTGTCCGGAACTAACCTAAACCAACTATATGCAAATAAGTAATGTGAATAAAATCGGACATACATGGACAATCTGACTGTATAACTTAATCGTAAAAGTTAAGGCTAATTAGCGAGTAAATTAATACGTTTCGTAGTAGGTATATTTTTCATCTCCTTATTAGTTGGCAACACCTAATTGTTTGTCATTAAATAATATGAGGAATGGTGATCATTTACAATATTTTTTTATTATGCAGTCTACGTCAATGCTTGACATCAACCATTTGGTGGTAAGTGATGAGAGCGTCTAAGATGGTGGACGGATTAACTTAGTAAAAGCCGACTTAGACTCATAATCAATATTTACTTATCATCTGGCTTCTCTGTTCTTTTATTTACGCCATACGCAGGTATTACAGTGCGCAGGCCACTTGATTGCTATTAATGAATTAAATAACCCGTGAAAACCTTTGATCTTTTCTTGTATACCGATAGCAGGACATTCGTTATCAACATGTCTCAGGTCTATACGTGGGACACAAATATTAGCGTGTCTTATGTTCTAAAAAAAACCTTTGATCGTGATGTAAACTTAAGGTTCAAATTCGATTCTTGTTCGTACATTTAAGCAACAGCTTTTTCTTCGGCTGTGTATTTGTTGTTTTAATATCTGTCTATGATTCACGCTATACACTGTATCCCCTACAGTTTATATTGAGGATAATAATACTATTCTACGTTTAAATTTACTACTTTACACCTTACACTAGCTCCATTACGTATCTAACACTTTCATCGATTATTAATAAACTTTCCCTATTATCACTTCCAACAATTGAGATTTAACAGTGATAAATCTATTTTGTAATTAATTGCCGCTGTCTACAGTTATAAATGCGCGACTTAAGAGTGATACTGATATGTATCAATACATTAAATAGTTATGAGTTAACCTTTGGAACAATTATTATATTTTAAGTACAGGATGGAACATAAATATGTATATCAGTGGTTATATTATATAAATTAAATTTTAGAAAGTACACGAAGATAAATAAAACGTCTTCATAATCGATTTTACTTATTTATTCTTAGAGTAGGCATACCAGGATGTCGTGAAAGCACCAGTTGGCCTGCTTGGTGATAGGGCTTCGTATAAGAAAGAAGAAGGAAGCAGGAACATTCAGTTCACAAAATAATCGCTGCAACAGCCTTTACAGAATCATTTGTAAACAATTAATCTTTACTGAAGAAAAGTTATAGACCTACACACATAAAAAAAACATCGAATTGAGAACCTTCTCCTTTTTTGAAGTCGGTTAAAAACAATGCGATGTGGAAACGAAATTGCTACGAAAAGCATGATAACTTACTCGCAATCAGTGGTTTTTAGTGCGTACCTTTAAGTGCATAGTTCAGGGCAATGCAGTGCATCTTGTAATATATGTAGGTATACCTATAAAGATTATACTGTTATTACCTTTCCATGAAGCTTGCCAGGATAAGTACCATCCACTTGCTTAAATCGGTCGCCAAATGATTAATTAAACATAAATAAATCAATAAAATCAGTGCAGCTATTGAGGAGGAGTTCAGTATAAAACACGAACAGAAGTAATATACCTAAAGCTGTTAAAATACACACGAAATACAAGCAAGTTTTTATTACGCAAATATCAAAATGATCTGTAATAGCATTCATCAGGTCGATCTCATTTCCGTGGTCCTCGCAGGGCGATTTTTAATTTTAGCTATAAATCATGGCGGCCTTTCCCCGAAGTTGCGCGGGCGACCGGACCGGTTCCACTGCAGCCTCATTTAAACTATAGCACATTCCATGAGTGTCTCGTATTTATAGTACAGACTTGAGGTCATATTTGTGGAGAATCACGTTATAACATCGAATAAGCTATCAAGTATTTGCAACAATCCACGAGAGTTTGTAGACTAATACTAACTTGATAACACTGGATTTCCGCAAAGTAAGGCCTGATACTATTAACTATATCGAATAAGCTTTCAGCGATAAGGCCGCCTTTTGTTCACACTGCTGTAGTCGTGTTCCTTGTGTGTATTATTTTTGGTTTACAATAATGTGTTTTGTATTGTATTGTATAGTTTGTGAGGATATATGGAAAATAATTGGTTTTCATTTGTGATTCTTCCCGCCAGTTCTTCAGTAAAACTTTGGCTTCAACTCATTTTTCCAAAGAATGCAGCATTCATTCAGTAGTAAATACTTATAGTTCCATAACTCCGAATAAATAACGCTACGTATCCATAGTCTCACACTAGGGTTACCTTGACATGGGTATCATCAAAGATAACACACACAGACCGAGAACAGAAAAAAAAACATTATTAAAATTTCTTCCTCGCTGCAAAATAAACCCAGTACCGTTAAAACGGCGATCCGGCATGGAGACTATTATACACGGGCCGTCAAAAACATTATTTTTAATTTAAATACTGTAGTGCTTGTATCTATTTAGTAGATACATAACATTATGTCACGTACACGGACAGAGCGGGTAACTGTCAATCGTCAGTCGAGTAGAGGACTCGGTACGGGTGAGACGTGCGCCCCGCGCTTGTGTTGGTGTATTGGTAAGCCAGTGATAGCGAAGTGCAGTCCTAGGTGTTTCTTTGGCGAATACCATTCGACACAAGACACTACAAATACTATTTTGAAATTGAGTCAACCTCCTTGCTTGAGTCAAGTGCCAAACGACTCGTGGTATTCCTGATGCCTGAGAGCTAGTTCTACCCTTCTTATCTAGTTTCTTAGCCAACAACGCATCGCTAATGGCTTTGCAGATCCATGGACGGCGGTGACCACTTACAGTAACTTACCATCAACTGGCTCGTCTGCTTAGTTGTCGGCTATTCACACAGAAAACCACCTTAATTTTAACTCAAGCGGGAGTTGAACCGGGAAAACCAGAGGTCCATATAAATAAGTAACAGATTAGTCATGGTCTTTTGCTGCTGTGTATAGTTTTCTCTTTCTTTGTACATATCAGTACTATAACCTCTGTTTAAATTGCGCGTATACTCACGGTGTACACTATGAATACGCGAGGGCGCGTAAGTGCAGGCCCTCTTTTATCTCCGCCGATACACAGCGCCGTCATATTTATACGTGTTTTTATCAATAAGCATCGACACGGTCTCCTTATTGCTTCTACTTACCAAAACGACAGCCGGTAGCCGTCCTTTCCAGCCGATTTAAACAAACATTTACCAAAGCGATTTTTGACGTAAATAAAAAAAGAAACGTTTAAACGCTGTCTTATACGTCTCAGACTGGATTGCGTCTCGGGCTTTAGGTTAGGGTTATTGCTTCGATATTCGAATTTCGAAATATTTTTAAAATTGGAATTGAAATTTAAAAATTATTTTTAAATTCGAATCTCAAGTTAACATTGGCTTTAGTTGATAATTGCCGTAAACGGTAAAAGATAACCTTTACGCTTAAGATCGGAGTGGGTAATACGTGGATAATGACACTGCTAAGCGTGTAGCGAGCTACGGGTAAAGAGATCCGTATAAAACATTTTTTTAAGTAATTAGCTGGGAACAAGTAGACAACACAGTGGGCACTATTGCCCACGAATGTCAGCAACACCAAAGGCATCACGGTCGACAAAGAAAAAAAAGACAAGAAAAAAAATACTGGTTCTTAAGCTCCCAGTCGGAATACGATGAATCGTTTCGTAAATATATTTGCAATATTATACAGAAACCATAAAAAGGTGTATCAAATATTAAGTTAAAGTTATAAGGCAATAAAGTTTCTTGTTAATAACATCATACGATTCTAAAATTACTTTAATTCATTGCAAGATTTGAATAACAGATTATAAACTTTTCAAACGATTGTTTTAAAATATTGCGAGCTTAAAATTATAGTAATTTTAAGCAAATGAATTTTCAAAACGCTAGGTATCGTTTTTGTGGAAAATATTACACGAATTTAAACTAACTTTAAAAGAAAGAGCTAAATAAACAAAGTTGTTATTGCAATTATATGTATCTTTAAATGCATTATAATATCTGATCAAAAAGCAGCAGATTTTGTTTCATTCACTTTAAGTTAAAAACGCGACTGGCAACTAAATACTCGGAGACCCTACAAAGTAAAAAGTACGTGAGAAAACTAGAGTACAAAACTGGTTTTAAGACGTCGTATGAATTAAGAACTTAATGAGAAAGGAAATAGCATGAAAACTGTATCAACGGGATCGATAACCTTTAGCCCGCGGGCTACTACTTAACCGGTCTTTTTGTACCGCACTAATTACGAACACTGATTTTCATCTCACCACGATGCTTCACAACTCTTAAATATAAATACATAAGGTTGAAAATTACAATCATATTATCTGCGAATTTCAATACACTTAAAAAAATATTATGAAATTTCGGTATCTTTTCGTTAATTATAGGTACATTCTACGTTTACGCGATGTAAGTTTAACAGTGATTGACGTAATGGGATGTTGAGTATCATTAATATATGTACTTTCGTATGTTGTATGTTGAATTGGTTATAATATCAAGTTAAATTAATCTGTAACAGAAATTGTCAGGTCATTGAAACTGCTATAAGTTTGCAATAAGTGTTATAAGTTTCACTCGCGTCAGTTTAGATATTCGCTTCTACAATAAACAAAAAAACAATTTCAGTAACAATATAATTATTTTATAAAACACTATTATCATAAGCCTTGAGTACAAAATTAATTAAGTAATTAAAAATAGGCTTCCCAAAGCCGAAAACATTCGTATGCCTTAAGAAGGCACTATTACAAAATTAACTAATGAGCAATGTATTGAATCACAAGTGTGACTTCGGTAGGTCTAACAATGCCCAAACAGGAGCGACACCAGCGACACTGGCAACGACAGCAACGTATAAATAGCATTGTTTCCAGCTTCTGGTGTCACGCCGGGAATGGTATAGCATACCCATTTATATACATCAAAGTCCTTTGTAAGGTGCATAATTAAATACGCAAGGCTACGGATATTCACCGATATTCAGTTATTAAGGTATTCTACGGAAATTTGATCTCATGTTTCACAGTATCGGGCCTTATTCAAGAGTAATGATCTCACTTATCACCGACATCATCATCATTATCATTATTGTCATCATCACTGCCATTTTTGGTTAAAACATGGGTTTTACGATGTTTATGTATAATTTCTTCATCATCATCACCGTTTTTGGCATAATCTTATCCCGGTATATTACTGTCCCGTCTCATCACATATCGTATCTCTTCATATATAAGTTAATGAATAATGCGATTATAAACATATCATTTCCAAGAAAACCCTCGTATAACTTTTGACAGCTCTGACCACTAACAAAATATCTACGGATATTTACTCAGTTGTTAAGGTCTTCTTCGGAAATTTGGTCTCATGTTTGACAGTGTCGGGCGTTATTCAAGAGTAATGATCTCCCTTATCACCCATATTATCATCACCGTCATCATCACTGCCATATCTGGTTAGACATGGGTTTTACGATGTTTTCGTATAATTTCTTCATTATCATCACCGTTTTTGGCATCGTCTTATCACGGTATATTACTTTCCTGTCTTTTCACATTTCGAAACAAGCAATAAATGCGATTATGAACTTTCCATAGAAAAATCCCGTACTACTTTTGACAGCTCTTGTCCACTAACAAAATATCAGTAAATTATAAAACGGCTACTTTAGTCCACAATTTCGTCAAGCTCAGTCGCGGTTGGTGCAATTGGCTCGCCCACGACACCGGCCGTCAGTTCGGTCCAGCGAGAATTGATAAGCTTAGATAGTTCCTTGATAACTTCTGAAGGCGAACGGGAAACGGTCTCGAGTTAATAAATTAGAAAACGAATTATCGGTTGCCATTGTTTAGTGCGGCTTTCGCTGGTGTTTGAAAGCCTTCAAATATTGCAGATTAGATTTTGGTTTAGATAAAGTCCAGTTCTTTACTTATGTTTGCGGTTAAGTTTTCGTTATAGATTTTTTACATCACTTGCCGATAAATGCCGCCACCGCCACCGTTAGGTGGATCTTTTATGAGGCTCACCCCCGGTTTCTGAAAGGCTTATCAAAATCTCGTTGAACCAACAGGCATATTAATAGGAAACTCGGTCAAATCAATTCGAGTTTCTGAAACGTTGAATGTGAATGATAAATCAAAGAACAAAATCGCATTTGACATAAGTCTCGGAAGTAAATTTGTTAGCTTTGTTTAATTGATTAATTGTTCAAATCAAATGAGATAATCATGCTTTCAACAACCCTGTTGACGTTTGATAATAGATTCGACAGTGAATTTCTTAATTTTTTCGCTGATCAGCCTTTCAGAAACCGGCCGTTAGTGATCGATTGTATAATAAAATCCCAAACTGATTGGAGATGAACCTATCTATTGAAAATCCTAAGTTACTTGTGTAAACACTTTTGGATTCTCGTAGGTAAGATTAGGTAGGTAAAATTTCTATTATATCAGTGAATATATAAATAACAAGGCCGCCTGCATTTGATTACGTATGTTTGCAGTTAAGGTTTTGTTCTAGATTTTTTTACGTCACCAACCAACAAACGAGTAGGCGGGCTACATGATGATCACCTTCGTCCATGGACATCAAAATTACCAAAAGCATCACTGATGCGTTATTGCCCAAGAGGAAAGAAAGAAGGAGACTGACTTTCAATCTAACAGAAGAAATACGTCGTTTGGCGGCTGACTCAGCAACAGAGCGACAGCCAGGCGGGTTTCCTGATAAAATAAAAACATCAGTTACAACATTCATATTCTTTACGCGACACCCTACCTTTTTTCCGATGGAAAATCTTTTTGAGATACCTAATGGGTGAAGTAAGATTTTTACCCACTAAAACCCCCTCGATTACAGTCAGACGCACATGGGAAGGCTCCGGGATCCCCAAGGATCACACCGGTGCAAACCGGCTTCTGTAGCCTATTACTATACCTTAGTCAGTCGGCATTAGAATGTGGTCTGGATTCTAAGCCGTCTCAAAGATTTTAATGTTAGTATCAGATGGCGTTATTTATTAGTTATTTAGTTATAATATCAGATTATATTGTTTTACTCTGTACACAAATAAACAACAATAATAAACAAATAAGTTTCTTTACCCTCCTTAGTTCATACTTACCTACGTCCTTCTCAGTTCATGACTATGCTAAGATAGTTAATAGATGGCGTTGTAGTCAAGTTATAATATGTCTATAACTTGTGACTTACATTTAAATTTTAATGCAGAAATTTTGCTATAAAATTGAGATATCCGTTAAATTGGTACATCTGTAGTCGGTTCAATTTTCTATTCTCTTTCAGTTCGAAAGGTGCGCTTTGATTGTTTGTTCTATTGTAATAGGTCTGTAGCTCTTAGATTGTTATAGAGTCGTAGATTACTTATTCTGTAGAGACATTCGGAACTTTGCGAACTTTATAGTTTTTTTTTTTATTGCTCTTAGCATGCTTATATGTATCTCTGGTTTTAATAAGGTAAATGGTATAACGTTAAAGTACTCCTGAGACGTCGATGTGGTAAACAACTGATATATTTTGTGAACTTTGCTAAGATGATAAAGACATCATTAATGATGGTATGTTTATTACCGTTGAATTCCGTTGTCTGAAACCTAACTTGGGAGTATCACCCAGACTATGAGGAACAACGTACAAAACGTTAATTGCCGATGAAATGTCGTGCATGGGGCCATCTTAAGGAACAAAAGCTGGACGACCCGAACTGCAGTTTAGCCATACCCACGACCTATGGAACTTAGTCGAAATATCGGCGTAAAAAATAACGAGTGGCATTCTCCACCAGTCAGCTTTTGGTGGTATCAGAAAGTGCAATAGACTTTCAGAGTAGGAGTAAGTTAAATATAATAGACAAGATAAATATAATATGAATACAACTATTTACAATACGTATACAACTATTTAGAAATATATAAATAAGTATATCATATCAAATGTACAAAATGAGTCTATATGAATTATAATGAAAGCCAAATTTTTTCGATATTTCACATACATTTTGTAATATCTCACGATATTTGACAATTTCCATACATTCGTTAAATCGTTTCAATGTTTCAACCGTTGTTTTATCCGTAGTCTCTGTCGTCAGTTAACCTGCCGTACTCCAATTGCGGGGACAGGCTAGTTATCTTATAATAAGAGTAATGGCCGGTGGGCGATGACCATTCACAACGGGCCACTTTCCTAGTGTTTGTCCCGGGTCACGTGAAAGTGAGTAGGCAAACAATGTAGCGGTTAAAATCTAACGATATCTACAATTACCGCCAACAAACTCCGTATAGAGGCGATCCAGATCGGGTAGATAAGAAATCTTTAGATAGAACCTATTAGATAGGAAGTTACTGTTTGTTGGCCGCTAATTAATGGCATACTCGTCAAAATGTCCGCTGATAACATTAGATTTCATTGAACGTGGAAATTGTATTCGGAGTTGATTGCGATAAGTTATTGAAGAAATTCTGGTATGGAGATGTTTCGAACGATTTATTATTTAAGATAATTTTCAGAAATCCGTGTTTTCTTCTACACTTATAAGGAGCCCTTGTAAAAGCTTTATGATTGTAAGACCACTGGTTCAAACTACTCCAGTACTTTCGGTTAGTCACCGTTTTTGTGTTATTTAATTAATTGAATAATATAATTTTGGCAATGGGAAATCTCCCACCAGGCGAGGTGTTTTGCCTGGGGAGTAGACGCGTCCCGACTGTTTGATATTCGGAATTTGTATATACATATACCAAGCGTTGTAGAAAATTTTGATAGCGTGATTCAGGTCTGCCGTAACGTCATCGTGTGACTATAATATTAGTTTAATCTTGAATATTACTGTTGATATTATTATTTCCATGAAACCCGCCTGGTTAGCAACAACCCTATTATTTGAGTCAACTGACCAGCTTTTTATCAAGTTCCAGCTGAGGGTTTGACAGTCAGAAGTACCATTCTTCCTTGACTGCCAACGCATCGATGCTGCCTTGTGTGTGACTTTGTATCAATGGGCAACGATGACCACTTACCGTGGCACGGCTCATCTGCTTATTTATCACCCGTATACGTAAACAAATACTAACTATACTAGGCATTTATTATAAACAAAACTCAACAATTTAATACTGTTTATTTCCCAAAAAATATTTCTGCAATTAATATTATGCAAACGCGGCTAATTCCAAACAAGACGGAATTAGAATATTGTATTTGTCTACGGAATACTTGATACAATGGTGGAATGCCACGCCTAGTTTAGTAAAGGAAAGCCAGTTGAGCGGCAAGGCCGGCCGCATTGGCGAATACTAGGTTTAGGGACTAGTCTTCATAATTTATAATAATCAAACAAGTCTGGGCACACTTCATTAATTTTAGTGTTATGAAGCATTGTCGTGCCGTGAAATATAGCTGCGGTTTGAATTGTTATTGCTTATCTGTACATGTAGTGAAATTAGTTTGAATGTAGCCACGAATTATTTGAATATTCAGGTGCTTGGTATTCTGAAGTTGATCTGGCCGATGAGCGGTCCTGGGTTGATTTCTTCTCTTACGTTGTTATTTTTTGAGACAAAATCGGCATTTGATATCCAACTCAGGTGATTTTTGTACATTCTCAACAGAAAACGTTTGTGTAACTCGGATCATATTTCCGGTGTTTCAATTCTATACGCCCGTGTACAATCATAGTGCGGGAATGAGAGTGTATGAGACCGTTGAATTTTAATTTAGTCGCAGGAAGGTTAATGAAACTACTGTCGAGCTTAGATCCACCGCTTTATTATCAATATAGGAAACAACTTAAATCACACATATTACAGCACAGCCATTACACATCAAGAAGGAGTAATATACCGGAAACGGAAACAGTAGTATGGGCACAGACTATTATTATAGAGATACAAAATTAAGAGTATAGATTAAATAGTGTTGATGTATAAATATTTTTAACAAAGTTAAAACGATTGTACGAATCCTATCAACACGACCCAGTTTGGACTCAACATTTTCAACATTAAATCTTCTAGCGCTTATCACTTCCATTATTCCGCAATTCGTCATTTGTAAAGAAATAAAACATATAACATTAGAAATCAGTTTAAAGCCGTAACTAAAGAAAAACTCGCAGTAATTTCCTGCGGTAGTCGCGAGACAAAACGAATGCAACAGACAGATGTGATGAAAGCATCGCGTCTGTAACATCGATGAGAATTACTACGGTGGCCATGTTTCAAACATAACATAAAAACGATGAACTGTTATATATGTTTACTATTGCCCTATAATTAAAAGATTTAAATCTTGAACGGGCTTGTCATGTGTTTCTCTATATAAAGGCATTCTAAACGTAATTCCTAAATTTTAAATAACGTTGTGTCGAATGAATGTGTTGCTGATGTCTAAAGTCGAAAACTCACGTGGCTCGCCCGCTTATTTGTCGGCCAGCTCCAAAAAAGTCCGGTAGTTTACTATTTTATATATCCGCAAAAGCTGGTAATATTATATGTGTATTAGTTTATTTATTAGTTCAAAAGAAGTGTCGAAGAGTTTCTTTCGACGTTTCTTTTACTCGATGTAAAAGCACCTTTCGGAAACGGTGGTAGAATAAAAAAATGACGTGTATACGTGTATTGAAATAATACCTTCAGGAATAAATGATTTTGATTTCGAATATAGTACTTAATTAACAGAAGCTACATGAATGGCTACAGCATTATTCCAAAGCAAGGAGTAGGCTAGATAAGATGGACACTATATGAAGCTAGTGGTAGAGATCTAGTTGCAAACAAGTCCACTATCAACCATCTCAGTCCGTCCCAACCTATGTCCACGTCATTGTCACAGGAACGCGATAGGCCGCCGATACTCACACAATTAGCGAGCCCTATCGATAATTACAATCGGTGAACGGGCGATGAGCGATTGTCGTTGGTTTACGAGCAGCTCACTAGATTTACTGCTGAGGTACATATGTAGCTGCTATAATTGAGGGAGGCTGTTAATTCTACGCTACGCATTTAGACTGGTACTGTGAGACACAAATGGTATACATATAGATAATAATATACAGCCGTATATACTCATAGCCCCGCACTAGGATTCGCTGTATCGTGGCTGCCATGAACAATACAGGAAGAGAGAACACACACCCAAACCGAAAACAAACTCGTCATTCAAATGACGGTTCGACAAAATGACCATTGTGGTACACGGAAAGTAAAATATGAATGGTCCACTACAAGACAAGGATTTCTCCTCATCATCTACTGAAGAGGCCAGAAATATACTCCACTAGGCTGCTCCAGTGCGGATAAGTGCAGAAGCTAGTGACCACAAGAAATTTTGCTATCAGCCGTCGTCAAC
Organism: Carystus phorcus; assembly: GCA_018248895.1. NCBI lineage: Eukaryota > Metazoa > Arthropoda > Insecta > Lepidoptera > Hesperiidae > Carystus > Carystus phorcus. Next base: position 12,695 of record DWJN01001332.1, read on the forward strand.
CGCGCCCACAATTTCTTAACTCGATCGATTATTTTGGATCGTTTATATTGAACTTTTATATCTTGGAATGTTTGGAGTAAAATTGTGGCTTTAGTTCTGTTATGGTCCAGCTGACCTTTCTACATATGTAAGGTTCAGTAAGCAGCAGAAAGGTTTAGCATTGGATTAGGCACCGTTCTCTTTTGTTAGTTGCTGTGCTGTATACGACAGGATACCGTCAGGATATAATCCACAAGAAAGGAGCTGGCATCATAGCCTCATCCGCTGAGCGAGGTGCTTCATGGATATCGGTGGATGCAGCTTTACACACCTAACACATCAAATGTTTCTACTTATAGAGACTCACATAATTCAATGATATCATTAATTCAAATTTTGAGACAACAAAGAAATAACCGTTTTCTCAATGAGCAAAAAAACCCGACTTTAATTAAACACACAATGTATGAAATATAGTAGGTCGTATTAAATATTTGGATTCCGAACTCAAAAACTAAAACGATCACGTGACAAGCATTATTTTTCGAATAGAAAACCAAATTGTCCAAACTGGCACGTACACTCAGTAAAAAGTTATGAAATAACATATATAAGTACAGTTGAATTGAGAACCTCCTTTTTTAAAGTCGGTTAACATATTGGACTGAAAAGTTCTGGTGTTGTGTTGTTGAAATGTTACTGTGAAACAGACTATTCAAACATATCTCGGCGCGGTATCGGAGAGCCGCGTCACTACTTACAATGTTATTTCTAATTACCATACAATTTCCATTTGTATGGCCAATACCTAGTGTATGTATTGGGAATGCACTGGACTGCACGGTTTGATGAATTCTGTTCAGTGTATATTTCTGTGTTTTAACCAAAAACCTGTATAATTCTAATATTTTATTAAAAACATTTTTTTATTCACAAACCCTTAAGTTCATCAATAGCTACCGAAGAAGAAATAATCGGCCGACAAACACAAGAAAATGGATGTAACTATTTCTCTTAGCATAATTTATTGCATATAGCTGTATACAAAGATATTCTTCTAGTTGGAAATTGGACTGATACGTACAACACGCTTTTAGAACAGTGACATTAATTTTCTCGTCAGTAGTTTGATTAACAATAGAAGCGGGATTATTAGTTTTTTTACTATAATTTATTTTTCGCTTTTTAGTTCGACTTGTTATAAACCAACCTTTGTTGTTAACAAATGTGTACAGAGCACCTACTGGTTCCTACCTTTCTTACTTTCATGCAAAGAATCCCAAAAGAAATTTATGACTCCTAGCGAACCTAATCAGGATAATCGGATAGTTTGATCAAATTAAATTAAATCTCATAGGTCAAAGTTGCGCAAAATCGAGCCCAAAAAGTCGATTACAAACAAATTAACATACAGGTGAATGTAATAAATGCGTGTTAAAAACGTTTACTAATTCATCAAAATTCATGTGCTTTTCACAAATTTCTTTTATGATTATCTTCGAACTTTGATCACTACGAACACAAAAACAATCGTTATTCTATCTTCTGTATTTATTTAATACATATTATCATTCTTCTGTTCGTGTCTATATCACTGAACTTTTCGTAAACGATTGGACTCATTATTTAAGGGGATTCAATTTAGTTTAAATTCACAATTAGATCCAAGAGAAAACGAAAATTACGTTGCGGGACAACATCTACTAAACCACTTGTATTTTGTTAATTTAAACTAACTCTAAATAACATTATTATCCTCATTAAATTGGAGCACAGAATCAAAGACATTTGCAGTTGCAGCTGCTAGCATCTACTCGATCAATCTCTACCCGATGCACTTCGCTTGAGACTTTCCACCTGCAAACCTACTGACGGTTTTAGATTCATCTTGATTTATAAGTATTAAGTTGATCAACTGCAGGAGAAATGGCCGTGGCTAACGTTTACAGCTTTTAGTTTTATTATATCTGTTAAAACAACATTATAATTAGATCACCTTTTGATTTGGTTATAGCTGAATATACACAGAATCAAATCGCTAGGATTATTAGCGTTGAAGATGGAATTAATAATGATATTAATATCTTAATAATCAATTGGTAAGTACTAGAAATATTTGTAATATTTATTTGTAATAATTCTAGTAACCGTTTTACGGAAATCAATATATTAGAAATAAATATATAACTTCACACACGTGAAAAATGTTTAAACAAGAGTCTTTGAATAAATATATCTTTTTTATTTTTTTAATAGATTCTAATAAAATAAACTATATAACCATCACCTATACCTAAAAGCTATAATTTTTTAAAACAGCACCCAAATCGCTTCAGCCGTCGCTAAAATAAAAAAGAAAAATGCATAAATAAACAGATACAAATCACAGTCTGTTTTTGCTGTCTATTGCGTTAATATAAATATAGTTTTTCACAAATATTATTACGCTACGCTAAAATACAGCTAAAGTAAGCTTTGATTTAAATAGCCTAAAAAACTTTTGCTTTATACCTTTTACTTTCAACTTATAAAGTTATTTTACAATCTTATTTATGATATAAAAGCTTGTTGCGAGATTTAAGTTGGTACTAATATTAACTTAGTTGGAAAATATTAAAAATTCTAATCAATCAGATCTAGTTTTTTAGTTAACTTGTAAATACTCGTAAATCTACACAAGTAAATTTAACCTTTACTATCATTTAACCGAGTTCACCTTAGTCATACGAGTGAATATATCTCCATTAAACAAAATTCCTAAATATACCTATAATTACTCAATTTTCCATACTTAGTGTAGGCAACTAAAAATTATCATATTAATCTTTATTGCGTATCTAGAACACAGGAGACAAATAAACGGAACCCACGTCCAACAGCTAGGTAAGTACAAATCGGTTTTGTAATAAGCCCCTAGTTACAGATAGCCCTTATCTCAGCAACGGTTGTAAATCTCGGAGCAGGAAGCGTGCGATGAAAAATGTACCCGCAGCCACCTGAAGCCGTTTCGTGATGATACGTTTACAGGGATTTATTGGATCCCTTGATAACAGGTTGGAGGTTAAAATGTAGGCCTTGTTTTAATGTGGGTGCGGTCTCCATATTTATGGAGCGAAAATGATACTGGGGGATTAATGTTGGTTGTAGAGAATAAAGATACGTTTGCGGTGTAGTTTTTTTAAGCGGATACAAAAACTATATTGTATATTATTTGGCCTGCAACGCGTTGGTGATGCTTTGTATCTTAATGGGCGAAAGTATGATCAAATGGCTTTCTGTTTGTTTGTCGCCAAACATTATGTATTAGGTATAAAAAAAATATACTGGTTTATTCATGTATTTGACTAATTAACGTCTACATAGACCTCGTTAAATTACACCTTTGAGCCAATTTTTTTTTAAGTTTGTATATAAAAGAGATATATTTAGATTTAAAAATTTCAACTATCTTGTTTCGTATAGAAGGATAGGTACCAGATATTTTATATTGTTATTTTAAACTCAATGTGTTTATGTAAAAAAATAGGAGAAAAAATTTCAATGACCGTGCAGTGAAATGGTTGGATTAAGTGAAGGAATAAGGAACAATCCGTCTTTCCCAAATGACAAGGAAAACAATAATTATGTAAACAAGTTTATGGAAAGAACGAAATACAATGTCTTAACAAAAGGTTGGCATAGAAAATTTCAATAGTAAAACTTCAATAATATATTTTTTCAAGTGTTTAATGATGTCTTTTTACTATAATTCATAAAAACCATGTGTATACAGTAGGTAACTACCTAACTAATTAGTTAACAGCGATGCGATGTTCTAGTAGCAATTGAATATGTATGACACAGCCTCCTAAACACATGGAGGTCGTAAAACAATGAAATATTATCATTATTTACATTTTGAACGGTATCTTGTAAGTCACTCAGTACTTGCCTAGTCTTAAATGTGACAAAGTATTCGAAATAAATCCAATGACTTGATCGATTTATAGGGGCCGATTTAATATAAGCAGGACTTGTTTGCGAAGTACAAAATATACTAGGCAGGTCGTTTATAGCCAATTACTATAACGGTCGTAACTGACCTGGTATTCTTCACGGGAAATTTTATCTACAGTTCGTATCAATATGTGATCGTAAGGTCGAAAATCGCGTGAGTAGTAGTGACGTTACGGGTCGGTTAGAGCGGTCGGAGAGCGAAGGTCGTTGAAGGTTGGCGCGCTTTTCCGCGATCAACGGCACTAGATTAAACAAGATGGCGGGAGTGGCGCGTGCGCTGTTACTCCGATATGAAACTAAAATGGCGCTCGATATGATTTATTACGCGGCTTATTATAGTATAATTTTGCACTGCGAATTTAATTTACATTGTTAATTTAATGAACACGCTTAACTTGGCACTCGGTATTCAAGTTACATTACCGCAAATATTTTAATTACCCGCCGCTAGCATTACTTTTGTCTTTTGTCATAAACAATTCAAATCGTTGCCTGGGGACAATTCATTGTTATGCATAACTAAATGTCTAATTGTTGTAGAAAATGTTATCTACGTTATTAATTTTCGATTATCTCGCAAATCTATCATGCAAAATACAGTATCGAAAATTAACGAATTTGAAGTGATAATAATATTGTGCTATTAACTACTAAAAATACCTTTTAATACTAAAAGAAAATGGCATTAGTAAATTCATCAGTTCCCAAATTGTGCAAATTCAAATATTTTACTGTTCTCAAATACAATTACTTTATAAAACCGTAAAAAAATATCTACATGGGAAGTTAATAAACATAACCTATAAAGACATAAGATCAAGAGACATCAAAATATAAAAACACCTCAGCGAAAACTAAGAATTAGGTTCAAATCAAGGAAAAGGAGCCTTATACTTTGAGAGGAAATAATAATAATAGAAATAATCGCTTTGAAAACAGTAGCGGGTGGCCACACCACGGAATGATTCGTAACGTTCTTAGTCTCAAGTCAGTTTTAACTTGCCATATAAAAAATCAATTCATAATTACCGGAGCGGCATATTAGCGGCGCTGATTTAGTTCTAAGCTGTGGTAATAAATGTGCTTTTAATGGTACGATACTGCGGCACGAGCGGACCGGGATACCATTATGAATTTTGTCGAGTGAGCCCCGAGTCCAGCCCGCAGTAAATAATAAATAACGGAAACTATCGCCCACCAGTCTACTATTTCGATTACAAATATATTTAGACTAGTGACCTGCTCTCGCTTCGCTCCAGTATATGTAACTTTGTGCACAAAAATATCAACTTAAAATTTTTCAGTGTTACGTCATTCATGTTTGATCGTGTCGTGTCAGTAAGAATAAATTCAGAGTGTCATACTGATATTATGTCATAATGCCATCTATACTAATTTGATTGATTTGATCGAAACGTGTTTTCTCATAAAAGTGAGATAAAAAGAGCCCATGGCATTTTGGAGTCCCACAACTATCTCCATACTAAATACCACGTCGATACGTTGCTTCGTGTTGATGTGAAAAAAGGACAGTCGAACAAACAAACAAAATACTTTCGCAATGTATCTATACTAATAATATAAAGCTGAAGAGTTTGATAGTTTGAACGAGCTAATCTCAAGAACTACTGGTTCGAATTGAAAAAAACTTTTTGATGTGAAACATCTATAGGCTCGCTTGTAAACCGAATTGTTGGCGTGGCGACGCTTGCCGTGGCGACGGGTCA
>DWJN01001333.1:0-18393 GCA_018248895.1 Carystus phorcus
AGATAACAGTTGTCGTATTACAGAATATACGTAACGGTATTCTGTACTTGTTTGCGTTGTCCTATTTTGTCTTGATAGTTTAAGTCTTAAACTTTAAGAAGTCGATTTGTGGTAGGATTGTGCGTAAGGATTATAATATCAACTAGATGACCCGGTTAACTTTGTTTCGTCTTACAGTCAATGAATGATTGACATAGCTTCTTTGATTAACAGATTTAAATGAAAAAAAAAACAGCAAATGTTAAGTAAAGCCCATCAAAATATAATCCTGAAAACTGCGTTCAAATCGGATAGGTAGTTTCTGAGATTAGTATGCGCGAATATGTAGATATAGACACAAAATGAAAAAAAGCTTTTAATAACATTGGGTTTTCCTGACAATATTATAAAACCTATATTTGTGAGATGTGTCAATCCTTTTTACCAAATAGGCAATCGGTACCAACATAATACGTGTTCCTTTCATATCATCTATGAGAAGTAAGTTATGCATTATATAAGCGCACGCAAAATTCTTCGCATGTTATTAACTTCAAAATGGTCGAAATATTTATTATTCAATTTAACTGAAAATTCACCAAATCAAATTTAACATTCAATCACTGATCATCATTCATACGTACTGTTAGTTATTGACTGATTTTCATAATCAGCTTCCATGGACAGGTCTTGTAGTTTAAAATATCGTATAAAAGGTGCAGTGAAAGCATTGAGGCTTTCATTTGGAAAATGCTTAACTGCGAAATATAGGTCAGCGTAGCCCTAATAACCGTGAAAGCCTAATAAGCGTAATGCCTTGAAAATATCCAAAAGGGTGCGTTAAAAAAAATAAGAAAAGGCGTAGACATGATTAAAAATATAAAAAATACGTTATGTATCGTATCTATAATGGGTCATAAGACCAGTATGTAGTCATAGTTAACAAAGAAATACAATAGTACAAATAAGTCTCTGGCATTCTCATATCTCTTTTTTATATTTACCCTTTTATGGAAAGAAGATCACAAATCCTTTTACTTCAGTGGGTTAAACATATTTACAAGCTATTATTTATTTGCTTTGTATGTTTGTTTGAGTGGAATCTTGCAATTGAATTTTTAAGAAGTTATCTCAACCGACAAACCGGACGTTTTGTATACACGCTTCATCCGGTTGTCTATGTGACGTCATTCTAAATAAATTTTTTATATAACTGACAGACAAACTAGTAGGTTAGCTACATGGTAATAAGTGCTCACCGGCATCACCACCACAAAAATCATCACTGATGAAGAAAAAGGGAAAAGAAAGAAGATGCTGGCTGCTAAGCTCTTATCAATAAATAGGCTGACGACCCAAAATGATTGACTGGTGCAAGTAAAAAATTATTATAAACTATTCAAGAATAGGTTCAATATAATTATTCAAGAATAGAATAGGTTCTCCACCAATGCGTATCGGAGCAGCAGCTCCACCAATCCGCATTGGAGCAGCGTGGTGGAGTGTGCTCTAGACCTCCTCAGTGATGAAGAGAGACCCGTACTCAGTAGTGGGCCATTAATGGGTTGAAGGCACATTCACGAATAAATTTTCATTTTGCTTATTATAAAACATTAACACTGCCTTGTTTGAAATACAAAGCAATCCAAACCAACAATCATATAACTACATTCTACACTCGTTTTCATGTGTAACACAAAGAAATCGGTGTGGGAAGTGAACACCCAGTAATCATGGTCGCGGAGACCTACAATTGACATGAAATAATTGCCGCTAGCATACACTTTCCATTGCGGAAAAATTTGCGGTGTGTTTGTCATTGGCTCTTCGTTTAATTGGATGTAAAAATCTTATAGGTAAAGTGACGGCGATGACGCATAAAACTCCAAAATGTAATATATTTTATTATGATATTATTTTCCAAAAAATTTGGGATGATCCATATTGTTCATTTATGATATTACTGACATTTACCCACGGCTTTGCAGGCGTAAAATAAATATCAAAGATCATGTATTTATTTTTAATAAAAAGTATGCCCCTTTTTAGTACTTCTAAGAATATGTGTACAATGTTTCATGACAATCGGTTCAGTAGTTTTGGCATAAAAGCGTAAAAAGTTACATTCACATTTGTAATAATAAAGATATAATTATTATAATCGTAGATTAACTTTATATAATCTATTACAGTAACTATAACCACTTGTTATGGTAAATTACCATTGTAATTTTTTCAGTGTAATTTTGATTTTAGACACGTCAAACACCCCGTGCTGTGCAATAGGCTGATGTAAACATGAAGCTAATTATTATTCATCGATGAATAATTTAGAAATGAGGCTATCATCCGCCATGACGAGCAATTCGTGATTTTTTTCACTTTCTTAGAAGTTGGGTTGCGGTATGTTTGTTCTAATTTGTGGTCTCTGTGTTTGTCACATTCTGTGGTTGCTTTAGTCACGTAGTTTATAAGTCAATGAATCTATACATTATATATAAAACTAATGTTTGTTTGTCCATATAAGAGTATTGTTGTATTGTGTGTAAGTCGATGTTTCAATTAAAATGGTTCATAACCGCTGTCTCTTGCCTGGTAAAGCATCGCTGTTAACGTTAATGATATTATTTATTATCAAATAATTCATTTCTTTAATCTCCATTTACGAAATGAATAGATTAATATGATAAAATTTTGTATTTTAATGTTTTACGTTATTATTTTAATACTGTAGTCAATTTAGAGTAGTCCTATTTTCTCATAGAACTAATATTAGCCACCTTTTTTAGGGACATAACTTCGCCTATCTATGAGTACTGTGATAGTTAATACATTCACATATTTTTTACATTTTCATATGACATGCGTCATGTATTCGTATTGAAAAGGGTTTGTTTGTTAAAACCATCTATTTGTTGTAATGTACAGTAGAATGGTGTCCTTAAACAGGTGAGTCATCCCGCCAGTAGCCGGCCATTGTCCTGTCTGGACCTGTCCTGTGATATTCCTTTGTTTGTGGTGCGGTGTTCGCCTGCTCGCAACACGCCGTAGACAGATAGTACGTAACACTATGTCTTGGACGCATATGAAATAGAAAATGCGATGTTATTGCTATAATTTTTAGATCTTCGCAATGTATAATGTGAAATAAAAAATTGATGCTACTCAATGTCTACTATATTTCGAATGATACTTTTGTATTTAATTTATGATACTGTCTGTGTCCAGAATAAAATAATATGTACGTTACTTTATTTAGCATTTCTTTTGTTTATCATTGAACTATGCTTTTGAATTATTTTGTAAATAAAAAAGCAGATATCCAAAGGGCTAAGATCCAAGTGTAGTTTTTAAAAATAGCTTAAGAAACAGTGACCAATATGATTTTCCTACTTTTCCAATCAACCTTGATGAATAATTTTTTGTATGTAAATAAAGGGAACATTTATTATTCGTTTTATGGTTCTATTCTATAGATTTGTCTGACCGCGCAACAGTATAAAGTTCATGTAGCCAAGTAGTCGGGACTTGTGTACCTATGTCTAGCGTGTAAGTCAGATGCGGCCATCTTTATAATATCTGCCTCGTGGTTAACCTTGTGTGATACACAAGAAATATGTGATCGGTTTCCTGTTTTTGAGTTTTATACACACAACTTTTGTTTTATTTTAATTGAATAGAGCAAATTCAAGTTCGAAATTATTCATTAATGTAGGTATTTTTTTATGCTACCACCGTTTCGGGAAGGTGTTATAATACCAATTCTTCGGTACGAAAATTATTAGTCATTAAAATACATTGGAAATTTGATATGGAAGTAAGATATAAATTTGTAATTGAATCATAACAAATGAAATGATATTTATTGATATTATATCATATGTACATCATGCACATTTTGTTAATGTGTTCTACAATTCTAAATATTCAACAATCAACTTGTTCTAAAGTTTGTTCTATGTTATCGTATCTAATGTTGTGGATAATTACTAACCCTCATTTTTATGTAACTGTCAGACAAAGAAGTAAAGGAACCACTTTTTCTTAAGTGTATGTTGTCACTCATGAACCTACTGCGACAAGAGCATCATAGAAAGAAAACAAAATTGACGACCCGCCTAGCGTGATGGCCATCATGCTGGACTGCTGTTCGATGGGTCCTGGGTTCGATTCCCAGCGAGGGAAAAATTTGAATGATGAGTTTAAATTTCTGTTCTGGGTCTGGGTGTATGTGTAATTGTCTGTCTGTGTTGTCCATGGCACCCACGACACGGAGTATCCTAGTGTGGGGCTATGAGTGTGTGGCGTTATATATTTATCGAACAGACCAAAAAAATATTAGGATCCTCATTATTATTGACTTTTCTGCATTACAAACGAAACAAGTATGAAACTTTCAATGTATTTTGAGATTGGCGTAGCTAACCGGGTGGCTGAAAAGCCCATTCACCATGACCATAGGATTAAACTGGACTTTCAATAAGAGGAATTTGGCGCCTTAGTCTCGTGCGTTGTAAAAGCATTGGTCTATGGCTTCCATCCTTGGTTCTGGGAAGACTTACGACTTGTGAAGCTTACAATTGTATGATAGTGACTCACTGGTTATGAGAAACAAAACGTTGTATATTACCCAAATATTTGCATTCGGAGTGATTTAGTAAAGGCAAATAAACTTTTTCTTTCAACGACCTAATCCGACTAGTGGGCGTTCGTGTGACCTTGTATAGTTTTAAGTTGTGGCGGGTCAATTCCAAACGAAGTTTTCGTCTAACTTTTGATCAATTTTGTTAGTTATGCTTACTTGTTAGAATTTTGTAAGTAGCTATAATGACTTGGCTTAATAAGCTATTAATCTTGATATGAAAGGTCATTGACTTTGACTTTGAAACAAGACTTTGAGGCATCGCTGTGAAATCTACGACATTTAAAGCCTATAATTTAACTTAACTACCTGTTGGTTTTGTTATCGTCCTTCGAAAATGTAGAAGTAAGTTTTACAAGTAATTATTTTAGTATGCATACAAGAGATTGAAACACATTGTGTTTTGTTCGGTAAATATAAAAATGATGACTTTAACATGGGTTGATGTTTAATTAAAAATATCACAGTAGAATAATTATACTTAATGGAATATATTTATGAAATAAATATGATTAGTCAATGTTTAGTTTTAACTGATTTATGTTAAGGTTTCCTTCTTTTTACAACTTCTAAAATTACCATTAATAGTACTTTATGCGATAGTGATGTATAGGACAAGTGTTGAACTGTTAAGGTAACTTTCTCGACTTCATGTTTTTATGGAGCAGTCGAGATGTAGTATTTATTCCTATTTTGTGTGGAACAACAAGTTATAGCACTTTTATTTATGGAGTAAATTTTCATATATTTTCTCTTGTAATAATTTTATAGATGTTTATGGTATATATCCACAATATAGAAGAATGGTAACGTTTTTAATCGATTTTAAAAAGCAGGAGACTCTCAATTCGACTATATTTATTTTTGTGTGTTACTTAATAAATTTTATCTGCACCGATTTTGTTGATTCATTTTCTTACATATAAAGCTGATGCTTGTAATGTGGTTCCACTTATATTTAAGGGAAATCTGACGAAGGGTTTTGGAGTTATCCCTAACCATTTATTCGATGCGTATAACTTTAAAAATCACTCATTAGATGTAGCAACAGATAATATCTGTAATAAAACACCGTCTCTATTGATCCATACATATTTATTCTCTTTCCTGGGTATTCTCTAAGAATTACAATTTCAATCTCCTCCTGTCACTCACCCATCCGACATTAATCGTTTTTCTTCCAGTGTTGCAAGCCCAAATCGAACACCAGATCAAAATATCAGATGGTTTTAACGATATGAGTTATATAAAACCAAGCACCAATAAATTTTTAAGATTGTTGTCTGGTGAAAGTACCTATAAGGTTCGCTAGCAACAAGTAAAAAAATGTACATTATCGCTCCCGATTCATAGAAGCCATTTACCTGCACTTAGAGATAACGTTAAGGAGCCGATTACGTATGGACACTACATATCTTCAGCATTCCTCAGCGTAATTAGCCATTCCTATCTTGTATTTAAGCTCCACCACGCCATTCCCCTTAGATCGTTTAAGAGTTCGTAATTAGTAACCCTAGACCATTGGTCATTACCGTTAGTCACGTGAACTTGGAGGTATAGGTCGACGACCCTTGAAATTTACCTTACCTTTATTAAAGTTACCTTTATTCGACTTTTTAATGTGAATGTTATTGGACCGGTTCCACTTGACACACTTTAGTTTTTTTCTGGTACTAAAAAGCTCTAATAATTGAAATTCTTTTGGAGATTTTCGATAAGAAATAACCCACCTGCCGATTATTTTTGTGTGGGTTGTGATTTGAATTGAAACGATTTCAAGACGCGATTTTATCCACGTAATTGTTTTTATGTGTCGAGTTTAAAGTACTGATTTTCCAACGCCCGAATATGAGATGCATTTAAAATTTACATAAACGAAGTGCTCCGAGAGTTGAATGTGGTTTAACTTATGCCTTTTATTATTTCTAAGTAAGATTATTCACTTTTTTGATCCCGACGTAATAACATATTACAAGTAGTAACAACTTTTGCTACATTATTTAATTTTAATAGTATTCTGGTTCTAATTAATTCAATGTGTATTTAAGCAGACAAGTTTCATAGTTGTTCTAGTGGACTAAATTAATAATGATGATTTGTTGCAATATGAACACAAAATGCAGGAACTTTAAAATAAAACGGTTGCTAAAATTGTCGTTTCGTCAATCAAATACTTCATTATCATGAATTTCAGCTTCATTAACTAGGAACTTCATAAGTGCCATTGGAAATATACTGCCGTGTTTATACAGTAATCTTTTAAAAATCAGTAAACCACTTATGTAAGGAGAGGAAAAATGTTCAAAAGTTCAAATAAATTAATAAAGTTCTTAGTTAGCTTAGTACTTCAGTGGTCATTAGCACGCACGTGGGCGCCGCGTGGGGGTCACCGACCCATTCGTGTTATTGTTCCTTCGCAACCAACACCACTGACCTGCTAGTTTACATTACGCCCACGCGTCACGTCTCGCACCACGCTGGTCGTGACGTAGTGGTGATGATAAATCTTTGGCTAGTGTGTCATAGGAGGCTAATTGAATAGTCCGATTGGGGAAAACCAAAACGGGTTTTGCGTAGAAGTTAGTGGCGAAACTATTGAAAAAATCTCGTGTTTTTCCAAAGTCATGGTTTTATCATCGATACCAAGACTTGACGTGCCCTTCAAAAGCACGAAATCGCTGCAGAAATTGCAATATTTAGCGGTCATATGTCCAGCTCACAACTGCATTCCTATTACTTTGTAAGTTAACCCAGTCGATAAATCATGATTTATAAGCGACATTAGTTATTAGGAGCCGTTACTAACTTAACTTAAAACAAATACGCAATACATCTATAGCCTAGCATGGAAATAGAAATAAATCGACGAAACGTTGTTTCAATTAATAATAATAGTTGCTCGATATTATTGTTATGAAACAATTATTTATTGAGTTAACTTAAACATTGACAATTGAATAGGTTCAGGCACAGCTAAAGTCCTTTTAAATCAAACTGCAAAAAATTCAATACGTTTGGTATTTCTTTAAATAAAAAACTTGAAGTAGTCTTGTAGAAAGTTCAGAACAAATACCTCTGGGAATAGTTCTAAGAGGTTGGATTATAACCAACCAAGTTGGTAAAATCTGACCACATGCCAGTCTTTAAAGTATAGGCATACATACATATATATTGTGGATGTAAGGTGAAGGTAAAGGTGGGAATATGGTATCAATGCATGCAGTTCATTAATGTCTGACAGTATCTGTAATCAGTCTAGTAGTTGGGGCTTAAAATATCTCCATGTTACTGAAAACATGATGAACATGATACTGTAAAATACAGTGTTTTACCAAAATACTACCATAATATGATAAATAACTCGTCTATTATTTTTCCGTCTTTCCTTCTTTCGTCTTGCCCTTTCGACAAATGTCAAATCCACTTCCTTTTTTGCCCTCTCTCTCATTCACGCGGATCTTCTTTTCACACTCTGTCAATTCTTTTTTAAGCATAGCTTAATCAACAATTTTACATTAATGGTTTAACTGGTCCAGAGCCCAACGGTATTCTACGAGGACATGAGATATCCGAATGGTCTCGTGTGTCGTCATCACGCTTTCGATTTAGATATATTATGTTGGAAATGTCATACGTTACGGTGCTCCGACGTCGTAAATTATGACATCAGACGTTTAATTAGTTCGTTAATATAGAGCGTCATTAGTATAGTTTGTGTCGCAAAATCGGTCAGGTCATTGACCTCTTTGCGGTCTAACCGTTCGTTATATTTCGACGACAGGTTTCACACAATTTTCTACCTGAAGCATTTTCATGCAGTCAATTAATAGTGGGATGCGCCTCCAAATTTTGAACAGAATTTTGGAGTAAGGATTAATTGTGGGTAACGATAAAAAATGTACTATAAAAAAAAGGTAAAATAGTTTACAACGTTATCACATGTTCAAATATTGTTACTCACATAGAACGGCAAAGCATTAGAGATGTCTTAGGTGATGTTGGATGCCTATGGGCGACGGTGATCACTTAGTGTTTTGTCTGCTAATAACATGTAAAAATACAATAGGAACATTTTGTAGTAGACAATTGGATACTTTGTATTTAATTCGTATGGAATAATATTTTTAGATATTAAATTTTTTGTAAATTAAAAATTAAATTTAAGCGACATCTGACGAGTAGTGTTTGAGTTATCCATAATAATGAACATTTACTTTATCCGTATGCTTTAGGAATTGGAAATATTTAATTCGGCGTATTTAATTTAAGTTTGCTATTTTTAGTTCATTGACAAAGCCGTTATAATGAAATCTTTTGTGTGTATTAAAGTTGATTCAAGAATGGTTTAGATTCGATCCGATAGATAATGGTTTTTTTTATTCAAGATTGTTTTAGATTGACTGTTCGATCCGATAGATAATGGTTTTTTTTATGTTCAGGAAATCAATATCCGCTGGTTTATATAAATACTGGTAACTGTATCAACGACATTAGGCTCAGCGTTAGTATTTATAAATCATTGTGCATTTAATCGTTATTTTATTGCAAAACTAATTTAAACGTTTATTAATGTGCTTTGATAAACACCGCGTCACGTTAAATACAGTTTTGTAACAGGTTAAGCTATTTTATATAAAATAGATTAGATTTTTTTCTCTTGATGTCCGGACAACGGTAAATGGAGATTAACAATATATATCAAAGTTTCGCAACTGATATCAAACTTCCCTCCTTATTCTAAATTGAAATCATTGTACACATCAATTTATTACTGTAGCCGAAAAATAAACAAAACATCTTTATCGTACTTTTACTCCGTAATTGACTTACCCAACCATTTAGGAGGATTTCAATGACATACACACGTACAGAAAAATCTATACTAATATTATAAAGCTGAAGTGTTTGTTTGCGTGTCTAGTAAAACGCACTAATCTCAGAAAGTACTAGTTGGAATTAAAAACATATTTTTGTGTTGGTTAGTTCATTTACCAAGGAGGGTTATAGGCTATATAACATAACGCTATGGCTAATAGGAGCTGAGCATTGATGAAAAATCTAAGGTGACGAAGTTCTCCGAGTCTACTAGTTTACTAGTTTTATATATGACGATATCGTATGCTAATGATTACTTTTCAATGATATAATTTATAATACTAACCTCATACATATATTATACGGTCCTATTTTATATATCTCGTTAACATTGTCTGGTTTTTCTCACACATGAGTAATTTACATAATTTCAACGGGTGTTTTTAACCCATTAACTTCCTTTTAGCGGTGAGTCACTTGCAAAATGGAAACCTTTGTATTTTTTAATTTAGTCCAACTCATTAAGCTTGTTATTGTCTACTATTCTTGTGTACATTGTTTAAATTAAAAAAATTTTGCTTTTCTCGCTAGTTGAATATGTGTGTGAAAGTTTACTACTGATATTTATTTAAAAAGTGATTGTAGATTTATGAAGTTATATTAGGAGCAGCGGTTCCCAATTTTTTAAGCTACGGAATTCTTACTCTACGTTAAAAAAATAATAAAACGGCTCTTTAAAGCAATAGTAAGAACCTGAACTGAAAAATGTATTAGCAAAATTAGTTGATCATCTAATTTTTTAATTGATAAAGTTCAGGTGTAGAACTCAATAATGCGTCATGCGGGTCGTATTATACTTATGAGAGCGTCGTTATATTTTTATATCGCTCGAAAGCATTCGATAAAATAATATAAAGATAACATGTAACACTATAATATAAAAATAACATTTGGAAATAATATCTTAAAGTGTATGTCGATAAACTTCGGTAATATAAGTCAATAGAGGTCGACCACATTAAAATCGACACAAAACTATGGGTTATAAGTGCTTTAGAGACCGAGTTGGTAGTGCTTCATAATGATCTGATTAAAGGTTTTACTTTCCGCGCTATTTAAAGTTGCGTGCCTGTCTGTATTAATTTGTTTTAATAAAAGTGTTGAGAAGAAACTTGGCGTTCATTATAATCTTGAAGTTCTAACAAGTTTGTTGACTAGCCCGGTCGTACTATCGGCTCATTAGTTTTCATTATAAATTCCAGACCAATATTGGAATAATTTGGCTTCAATAAGGTTTAAGTTTTGCTTTGTAGTAGGGTTTCGCGCAAAGAATATACCTATACAAATATTATAAACTTGAAGAATTTGTTTGTTTGAACATAATAATCTCAGGAATTACTGGATTGAATTGAAAAATTCTTTTTGTGTTAGATAAGCCCTTTGCTGAGGAGGGCTATAGGTTTTATAAACATATCGCTGAGGCAAATGTTCGTCCATACAGATAGACGTTTCAAGGCGATAAGAAGTTTTCCGGGTTTACTATTAGTATGTTGCTTTAGTGTCAAAGAGCTCGTAGTGTCCCTGTCGTATACAACTTTTATCACATAAATATTTTTGTTAATTGATTTCGGGCGGAATTCAACTTAAGTGTGTCATGGGAGTTCAATGAATTGTTTTTTGTATCGATCATTGTGATTCATAACTCTCAAATTATAAAGGAAGTTCAATGTCCTGACAATTATTGTTCCAATATCCTTTGGTGTCAGCTTCTCGCTATAACATCTTTTTTCATTAGCAGGTGATATGATAAAACAGATAAATTATTTTAACGGTACGTATTTCATATTTCAAAATGTTAATGTATACAAATGTTTCGTTTTTGTAATTTTCGCCTGTGCCGTTTCTGTATTTACTCGTAAACCATTGTACAGATGAAAAAACTTAGCAGATTTGTTACTCTTATTATGATTAATTGTCGTAGTTGTAGAAAAGCTGGTGTCGTAGCGAAGGTACAAATTGTAATATATATACCGCAACACTCATCCAACGTTGCAATTTTTAAAACGTTTGTAAAACCTTAAGTTGATTGAACAAGAAATGACCCTTTGTAGTCTGCTGGTTTTAATTTTTAATTTATCGATATTTCTCTGGATAATGTGAAGTTAACTTAGGTCACGTGGGAGTAACATCACGTTATGCCGGGGTCGTCGGCCACTCAGTGTTGGCGACAATGGCCCGGTCTAGACTGCGCTGATTGCAGAGATTGGCTCCATTGGCGCTGTTGATTGTATCAATGGCTGTATGGAATGAAAGGACAGTTCTTTGTCAGCTTTATTAATTCCTTAGTAACTTGACTGAAGTTGGGTCGCTTTATGTGAATTGCGAAATATTTTCTTTGTACTTTATTTATTATTATTACGTTCCTGGAATTTTAAAACGCTTACGACGCTGCCTTTAATTATATTTCCAACGTAATTTTTTAAATGAGGTTGTTAGGTTCGTTTTTTCCTACATAGTGGTTTGTTGTAGAGTAGTTGAAGTGTATGATTAGCTCGAGTTACGTATTTATTTCAATCGTTTCATTATTATGTTACATTTCAGTTTAGTTAGTATAAATTATCTTAACGCAGACATATAATTGGGGCGTGGGGTGTTAACGTCGGATTAACCCGCGACAAAACAAATGAATGGGTTTTTAGTTATCAACTGATACAGTTTTGTATGAAATCGTGCAGCTAATCCACATACAAAATTGGTATAATTAGTAAATTTATTACGAATTATTTTAAGATTAACATTGCATAATTACAAAATTCATAGCTATTCTTATAGTACCTTTACAACTGCAATATCCAATAAAGACCTTGTTATTGTATTGACCAAATGAATATTTCTTTCCTTCTTCTACTACTTAATTTGTTTGATTATGATTATGAGTTTGATTTGAGTTTGATTTACTACTCGGACATAAATGTCTGATCATGTTTACATTAATCAATTAAAATATGTGTTGTCTGAGCGAGTGATCAAACTTGTTTGGTTGTTAGATTGCAAAACAGATATTTAGTCGTATTCATCATTCTATTAAAATGTCCTTTCTGCCATTCTAAATAACCATTTGTTCTAATCAGCCTCGAAAGCCTAAGCTTTTACAAGTCTAGGACTTGTAATATAATGTTTTCATTTGAAACATGGGGCGATACAATTTACATTTTAGTTGCTTGCTTATCTGTACAGCAACGCAAGTCTTGCATAATGAGTGCTATTATTTGTTTCGACACTGTTGTAACTTATTATCTTTGCTTTATTCGATCTCTTGTTTATTTCTTATCTTAAGTTGTATTTTCAAATTTTAGGTAATTATTTCATTAAATCGGTTAATAGATAACTTGTTATTGTAATCTTATGGAGTGAATGACGCGACTCGAATGCATCACATCTACTTATATCCTCATTTCCAAACCATAATAGGTATATCATAAATTTCTTAATATATCTTTTTTCTTTCTTTAGGTAACTATGCTCTTTAATATATTTATTGACTTCTCCTATCGTTTTTCGTTCATCATAATTTGGCTGAAAATCTAGTTACATAGATTCTCGAGTAAAATTATATATGTTTGATCAAAATTATATTATTACTGATAGGAACGGAGACACGTTCCATGTTTACATTTCAAAGAATTTCAGACAGACGCCATTGTTGCTTTTTGCTATAACTTCGATTTTCCATTACAACGTTAATACTCATTTTGATTCTTTACTTTAACGTTTAAACTATTATTAACTTTATAATATGCGTTGCAAAGTTCATTATCGATCAGGGTTTTCCTGCATTGTTATCATGTTTGTTGATCTCTATTGTAAGTGAACATGTTTTTGATTTATTTATTTTTTTGTTGCAGGTAGTTGAACCTTTTTGACAATGGCCACGGAGCTCTTTTTATATAGGTACCTAGTGAGGCGATCGAACTAGACGTAGGTAATGTAACATTAATTAAATGCCTATTAAATATACATTGCCGTGATACATAAAAAGTTGATATTGATACTTATCTATGTTCTGTTTTGATCAAAAATTTTCTTATTCAATTGATTCGAACAATGGACATATGATTAATTCAATTCAATTCAACGTATAATTAATGTCATTATAGTTACTGTTATTATGTATCTTTTATAAAATAAATTCTCTTTATTTTTCTTTGTAATGGTTTCTATTATTTATAATTATATGGTGTCATTATGTTCGGCCGCATTGGATTCCAAAACTATCAAAGTGATCTTAATAAAATTTTCACACTATATATATATATAAAATAAACATATAAATGAAACATACATATGTCCACCATCTTAGACATCCTCACCACTTACCACCACGTGGAGTTGATGTCAAGATGTCAACTTGTAATAAATAAAAAAAAGAAAATTCTGAACAGAAAAGCAATTATTGGATTTAATAAGCAGAGATAGAATGGAGCTTCAGACAAATCTAGTAATGGGGAACCTTTATTATTTCAGTAAGAATTTTGTATGTGAATATTAATCAAATGTTTATGAACAACTAACTACATATATAGCAATATTCAACAATAACGATATAGCTACGCATACGTGTTTGTGTCTGGCCATAAAAAATGTTTCGTAAAACCTTCTTACAAATTCGAGGGAGGATACCCAACCGCTATTTTCCTGTTGTCTGCAATTTTCCCGTTTTCTTATAATGAGTACAAATACAAAAATGCTCGTGGAAACAAACAGCTCTAGAATAATTTCTTGGGAGTGGAATATCGCGGTAAATGTAACAAATGTAAAATTATGTTTTAACAATATTTGAATGTAGCTCCCATTCCATTGATAGGATAATAGCCTTGCTTACTTACTTATTTAGACTTTTTTACCACATCAGAAAAACTACTGCTAGCCTTTTTTCCAATTCCACTTACCCATGAGTGTTAAGTAACCATGCAGAAGATTTTTGGCGTAGCTTTTGGGGTGCTGTTGGGCTCCATACTTTCTTAAGCCAAAGCCCATTTTTGTTAGAGATAACTGATTCACCGATTTACCCCGGGTGAGAGTTTATAAGACGTACAGCACTTATTTATTTACTAGTGCGTCCTTAGCGAACGATGCATGTTCATTACAACCTAAACGTTGGGGTCTGCAATAGTATTTTAGCTTGACCGTCATCGGATGAAGCTAGAATACTGTTAATACTCAAATATAATATAAATTACTAGATAGATTATTGCCCTAGCCTAGCTTGCCTAGGAAATCTAGGATAGACAAAGACAATAATATAGATTTTATAGTTTTCACAGATGTAGTATGTAGTATTATTAGAATTGTACTATTATTAATATTAATAGGTCACACGAAGGTGGCTGGCACTGCGTGACAAAATCCCTTTTATTCATTCACATAAAAAAAACATAATGTTTTTGATGCACCTTGCTGAACAACGGGCAATATTATATGAAATGGTCCCTCCTAAAAACCGTTGGGGTCATTATTGAATCTAAACTGAGAGCCTGAGACTGTAAGTACTTTTGTTTTATTGGTACTGAAAATCCGTAGTTTGTTTCAAATAAAACATTTCCTCAAAATTGAGAGTATTATGCGCACGGTACACTGAATGAGAGCTTATGTATTTACAATTCTGGGGACTCTAAACCACTTTGAGCACTGAGTTGTAGACGAGATGAATTACTCGCTTCTCAGTTCGATTTGCCTACTGCTAGGAACAATATTTAGAATCCGAATTAATAATTTTTGAGTGTTTTGAAAAGAAACATAATAGAACATTAAAATTCCATATTGTATTCTTTTTTAATCAAAATACCATATAGTAAATCAAGGGCAGTTTTAAACGGTTTAACGATAAAATTAAGGAAAGAAGGAAATAACAGAGTTGTTTTAACATAACAAATTATGACTTTTGTCAATGATCAAAAAAAAACTATTTCAATTCTACCGCTTATTATACGCATCAAGTAACGCGTTATAGGGAATACCTCAAAAATTATTCATCAGACGTCGACCAAACTAAATTGGGGTCATATCACAAGCGCCTGCTTTTGAATACAACATTCATCTGAATTAGTACACCCAGTAAAGAGTTATTATGTAACATACATAAAAAAATACAGTCGAATTCAGAAGCTCCTTTCTCGAAGTCGGTTAAAGTTGAAGTCGGAGTACTAATGGAAACTTATTTTATTTTATTTTTAGAAATATTTTTCGAAGTAAATCAGTATGCTTAAGTTACCGAGTCAAATTGTATTACAAGTTATGTTGAATCATTTACAGCGATCCTAAATGGGTTCGGTTTTCTACTACATATACGTTCTTAAGTGCATGTTAAGTTCCAATTACTATAAAATATAAACTGGCTATATTGTACCTATACAGGTTTTCAGAACATAACATATATTTATATATATATGTATATACATAATTTCCAACATTACTTACCTTATACCTTGTAAATGTGTATATAACAAAATACATTAATATTTTTACGACAAGAATGCTCAAACATGAGTTTGATATATAGCCAGAAGTAGTATCTAAGAGTAACTATAAATTAGTATTGTAACTATGAATTAGAAAAAAGCTCCTTGCGAAGAAAACGACAAGAAATGGCGCAGTTTGACTACCAAAAAGTATTTGTCCAAGCCAACTTCGAACAAATGACTTGATTTGATTATGTGGTGTAGATAATAATATAGTGAAAATGTTGTCTGACTGAGAAGGATGGAAAGAAAGAAAGAATATAAAACAGCCTTCTAAGTTAGGAGCACCGATAGGATTCAATTACATTACTAGAAGGCGACGGAATAAGTAGGCCGGATATTTCTATAGTATTATTTCTATTAGATGAATAAGTTGAAGATCACACGATCGTGAAAGAGATTGTTTCAAAGCAATTAATGCCGGTGCCCGAGATCCGGAAATATCAAGTTCAATGATCAGTAACTTGACATGGCTGAAGCATTATTGCGTTCGACATATTGACGTGGGATCAAGAATACCAGAAGAAATTGCGATATAAGCCTCGAATGCTGCAACAAAGTGAACAAATCTTCTCCATGTAATTACCCAAAATACTAGCAGACGAACCACATGTTGGTAATTGGAAAGTACCGCCTGTAGACACCAGTAATATTAAATCCAAATTAAAATTCAATATCATTCATTCGTCTAGGTATCTCAACACAGTTATACGCATTTTTTACATCTACCACCGTTTCGGAAAGGTGCTTTTTCATCGAGAAGAAAAGGCAAAAGTGTTATTGATGTATGACCGGGTAAGATAGAAGAAAAGAAATTTCAAGGTCAGCCTCAACACGACGAATAATTTCCCTCATGACTCAAACATGAGGACGTTTGTTAGTTTTATTGAATATGTACAATATAAAATCAACCAATTAGTCAGTAAGTTGCATTTTGAAGATGCAAATAAGAGACAAATTCAATTGGAACATAATGTCGCGGTAGAAATATGTATTATGCTAGGAGAAAGGATATAATGCATGTGATTTTAAATGGACGGAAGGGATGAGAACGGCCAGAGAAGAAATGGATGGAGTGTGTGATAGACGATAAAAAAGAGAAGGAAGTGTAGAAATGAAGGTTAAGAATGAAGAATGAAAAAAAATCACATATTACGACGATACCATATAAAATTTCGAAATAGGCAGGAAGATGATAATTGAACCAATTATTTTCAGAGCAGCATTAATAGTTGCGGTAACAGCTATGTTTGTTGAACGCTCATTTCGTAGTATACTGCAAGTATAATTATATATCAGTGGCAATAACGGCATTTCTCTCCGCAGAGACCGCAAGCACTCAATAATTGCTTTATGTCGTTCAATGCACATCGTCATAATGAAGTTTGATTTAACGCAGAGAGCTGTTCCGGCGAAGTTAATTAAAGTGTTACAGAAACAACATTTAATACCATATACACTGTTTTATAAGTGGCTCGTCTACTCGTCGTCTTATTCCATAAATTTCTAATGAAACATTAACAACTCGGGTCTCTCCTTATCACCGAGGAAGTTGAAAGTACACTACGACGATGCTCCAGTGCGAGTTGGGAGGGGTTAGTGAACCTACGTATTGCAAGTTTATATACCGCCCGAAGGTGTCCAACTTAATTTGACGACTGCTATTTATGACAATCGAGACTGATGGCATAACGTGTCTACCAAAGAACGGAAACATTCAAGATTTTTTTTTGCTACCGATGGTCACCAATCACGCTACCGACCGCGCCCGCAGTTGATTAGTCGAACGCTTAGGATCTACGCAAGTTGCCGTTCTATTAGCGCTTTCGCGGCCAAAGGCCTGAGAGCCAGATTTATCTTTTTCTCTTCTCTATTTTTGTGACCGAGAATTTGTTGAATGAATTTCATAGTTAAAACTTTTACTGTCAGTCTGTAAGATCATGTATCATGATGAAATCTGATAACTTCTTCATAGCGAAAAAATCATTCAATACTTATAAATCTTGGCATATTTTTGTTTCAATATCTTGATTAATAAGATCCTTAATAGCAACCTTTATACTTAGTCTGTCACTGACAATATAATTATGGCAAAGCGAATCGTGGTAATTTTAATACAATTATATTGCTTGTCTACGTTTTAAGTACTAATCAATTGATTGTTAATTAAATGCTTTGTATGGCACTAACGAGCGGTCAATACATACCCTAATGCTTTGGTTGGTATTCACAATTAGATACAATCAACATATAGTTTCCTACATATAATTTAGTTATAATCGTATTAATATCTATATATATAAAAATGAATCGCTGTTCGTTAGTCTCGCTAAAACTTTCGAACGGCCGCACCGATTAGGCGGATTTTGGTCTTGAATTATTTGTGGAAGTCCAGGGAAGGTTTAAAAGGTTTGTAAATATAAAAATACCAGGAATTAA